>JAJIBD010032407.1:52500-94512 GCA_021461705.1 Cryptotis parvus
CGATGGTGATGAAAATTTTGACATTACATGGATTTGCTCTATAAATAGCTGGTGTTCTTCGTTGATTATACCGCTCATCACATTATTAGTCACAGAGTGAACAGGATGATTTCAAAACCCAATATTAAAAACCCTAATGTATTGGAAAACATTTGTTGCATTCCTGAAAAGTACCACATGTACTGACTCCTGTGTTATGTAAGCATTGGAGCATGCAATCTATAGTTAGCTTCTATAGAACTCAGTGGCAAATTCTGTAGAACTTGGTTTGAGAAACTTTGATAGAACCAAAGCTTGCTTATTCATTTATGCTGTAACTATAGCTTTTAGTGGATTGAGCAAGACTTTGTAAGGTAAGGTGCAGTGGGGGGGGCATTCAAACTTTGTGTAGAGAATCACCTTTTGTAGTCAATTCAACAAAGTGACCTTCTCTGGATATTTCTTGACTTAGAAAAATGACTTGAAGATTTCTTGCTATAATCATGCAGTATTTGTGATTTCCACTTAGTTTATCTTACTCAATGTAGCTTTTGGCCACTAGAAATAATTGCATAGCTGAAAATAAATTCCTATACCTCAACTAAATAAGAAATTGTAAAGTCAACAATTAGTATCAAAAATACTACCTTATTGCATTTTTCTGAAGCTATTCTTACTGGCTTTATTTTTGGTACTGTGACTAGATGGCCTTTATCCAAGAAAGTGAGTGATTATATTTTAGTGAGCAAAAGCAAAGAAAGAAGTGTGTGGGAATACAATATTTAAATTGTTGTTTTCTTTGCAGCTATAACAGTGCATATAACTGGTGAACTTCAATATTAGCATTGAAGTATATTTATTCTTATCTTAAAATATGTTGGGGAGCATAATGTTTTTCGTTTGCAGTTCTTCACAACATCATAACAGTTGATTAAAAGTAAAAGGTTTTTCCTTGATGCATTATTAAACTCTTTGTAGAATAGCTTTACTAAGAAAAGAAAAAAAAAGGAAAACATGTTTCTTTTTTGCTAGCATCTTGAATTCTGGAGGAGGATTTGAGACAGAATTCTAGCTGTTTGTTTTCAAAATTTGTTACAGTTTAAGTGACAATGTGTGGATTCAGTCATGATGTCCTAGTAATTCTCAGTTGTATACAAGAGAACCATTTCAATGCCACAGTAAATGCTATATTTGTCTATATTTTTAAAAGTGTATTTTAAAAATAGAAAATAATATAGAAACATGTTTTATTAGACAAGACTATTGTGTCTAACTTATGTCGTATTGAAATATAGAAATTTGTCAGGCTTATTAATAATTGAAGATATGATTTAGTTTCATATGACTAATAATTCTATGAGGAGAAAAAGATAAACATTAGAAAAGAGTCTAGGCATTTTATTAGTGCTAGGTGTTTGTGACAAATTTTGTGGACACAGAAGTATCTTATTGTGACATCATGTTTTTTCAACATATATTTTATTTTCATGTGATTTTTAAGACTGTAAAAGATATGGAATACATTAATCTTTACAAAATACAGATTTTCTGAGCTGACTGCATCATGTTTTTTTTGAAAATCATAGTTTAAGTAGGGGCCAGAGAAATGATACATTGGGTAGGGCATTTTTCTTGCATGTGGCAAATCTGAGTTATTTCCTGGATACCCCATGTGGTACCCCAAGCGATGCCAAGAGTGATTCCTGAGAGCAGAGCCAAGAGTAAGCACTGCTGGGAGTGGGCCTCAGTCCCCAAAAAGATAGTTTAAGTAGCTTGAATAGTGTCGAAGTTTATTGAATCAATACACAAAATTACTCGACTCACCACCCTTCCCATACCCATGGAATTCTTACCACTATGTTTATGTCTCTTCTGCTCTGCTCGTTCTGCTCTTCTTTCTATCCTCCCTATCCCCATTGTTTGGTAAATGTTCTGTATTCCAACACTAATATTTTGTCATTGTTCAATACTATCTTCTAAATCTTTTATTTTTTTGAGTCAAAACTAACTCATTACCTTAGTACAGATTAAATTTTCAGCTTTCTGAGTGCATCACTAAATGAATATAAGTAAAAATGCCAGTTTTTAATAAATATGTCATAATATGATCTTTTTCAGGACCCGCATATGCTTTATTGTAACATAGATTAAGTATTTATTTTCATGTATAGAACTCTCATTTACAAAAAAAATCAAACCAAAATGAAAGAACCTAATTAATTCTATCAGTGTTTATTAAATTCCTAGTAAGTATATAATATTTTTCTCTCACTGATCTTATGTCTAGTGTAAGATAATATAGGTAAATACAGCCTGCTAAGTGCACTGTTCTAAGTTCATAAAAAATGCTATGAAAATGTATTGACTTTACAAGAAGAAAACAAACAACACCATCAAAAATGGGGAGAAGAAATGAACAGAAACTTCAGCAAGGAAGAAATTCGAATGGCTAAAAAAACATGAAAAAATGCGCATCATCACTAATTATCAGAGAGACGCAAATCAAAACAACAATGAGATATAACTTTAACACCACAGAGACTGGCACATATTCAAAAGAGCAAGAAAACAAGTGCTGGCGTGGATGTGGGGAAAGGGGACACTCATCCATTGTTGGTGGGAATGCCCACTGGTACAGCCTTTCTGGAAAACAATATGGACATTCCTCCAAAGACTAGAAATCAAACTCCCATTTGACCCAGCCATACCACTCCTGGGAATCTACTCTGGGAAACCAAAAATACGCAGCGGAAACACCATCCCTACTTTTTATGTTCATAGCAGCATTATTCACAATAGCCAGAATCTGGAAGCAACCAGAGTGCCCGAAAATCGATGACTGGATAAAGAAGCTTTTGGTACATCTACACAATGGAATACTATGCAGCTGTTAGGAAAAACGAAGTTATAAAATTTGCCTATAAATGGATGGACATGGAGAAGATTATGTTGAGTGAAATTAGCCAGAAGGAGAGAGACAGATACAGAATGACTGCATTTATTTGCATAACATAAATATATATGTACATATTATGATACCAATATCCAAGGTCAAGTGAAACATATATCAGGAGGTCTTGTCAAAGGTGGAAATGATCACAAACGTGTGGGAGTCAGAGGCTAGGTAAGACAGAAAATGGAACAGTGTGCTAACAATTGTCGAAAGTACTAATACCAACCGAGAACTGAACATTAAATAGAGGCAAAAAAGATATACATGACAACCCTTTAGTGTATGTTCTGTAATTCATAGTCTGGAAGGGAAGGAAAAGAGAAAGAGAAAGAAAGGGAAAGAAATAAAGAACCTGCCATGGAGGAGGGCTGGGGGAAGGAGGAGGGAACCGGGACATTGGTGGTGGGAGATGGGCACTGGTGGAGGGATGGGTGCTGGAACACTGTATGACCAAAACCCAAATATGAACTTTTAATTGTATATCTTTGTAATTGTAATAGAAAACAAAATAAAATAAAGCCATGCTTCCAATCCTTAAAAAAAAAAAAGAAAAGAAAATGTATTGACTGGGCAACAGAACCTACAGGTCAAAAAATCCATTCATAAAAACTTTTCTTAAAAGATGAAAGCAATTAGACCATTACACAAGTCAAGTTTTCATTGTTTAACTAACAATTAGCCACAATTAAAAATAATCTAAAGCATTTCTAGATATTATAGATATAGCATTAATAAGTGTTCAACGTACTATCCTAAATAATTGTGGGTTTAGGCTAGATAGATAATCACTTTAATTTTCCTGACTCTCATCTCTTAATAACTGTAGAAATCTTATCAACTTAGAAGAAAGAAACTTATGTAGTTCTGATTTAATATGAATGAAAACCATAGAAATTAGAGTGGCCATTATTCCTAGTTTTCGTCTCAATTTCTATTTCTTTATTTACCTATTTATTTATTCATTTATTTATTTATTTATTTATTTATTTATTTATTTATTTATTTATTTGCTGTTTTGCTTTTGGGGTCACACCTGACAATGCTCAGGGGTTACTCCTGGCTCTGTACTCAGGAATTACTCCTGGAGGTACCAGGACCATATGGGATGCTGAGAATTTAACCCAGGTCAGCCAAGTGCAAGGCAAATGCTTTACCTGCCAATCTTCTGTTGTGGGGAAACAGAAGTAAGGTCCCTGAGCATGGGTTCTGCCCAGTTACTGGACTAAATTTCTTCCTCTCTATCCACAGGAAAGAACTGAAGTAGCAAAGGTTTGGAAAAGAAAAGGGTAATGTAAAGAATCAGAAAAAAAAGTAACTACTTGAAATAAAGTTGGAAAACATCTACCCCCAGCAGATTTTCTTTCATAGATTCTGAAAAGTTCAGGAAACAACTCTACACGAAGGAAGTGTGTAGTAAATCGAAGGTGAAACTTGAGTTCCTAAAATAAATATATGCTTTTCCTTTTAAATTATCTTCAGTCATACTCTGCACACACAAACAAGCATACACACACAAAGGACTCTCTGCTATTTTAGTAAAATTATTTACTTTCCAGCCCGTTGTCATATGACATCAGAAATCCAAGCTTGTCCTCTAGAAGATCTTCTACGAGGTTCAAAACATTCCCCATGTCTTCTATAGATTAACAGTGCTACTAGGTTCTATTCCTTGCTTGGATTTCTTCTATCTCATCATTTATTGACACTTAATCTTCCTTATTTACCTCTACAAATATCCAAGTCATTCTTTTTCAGTGTTCACTTAGATAACCTTTTATTTCTAATCCTTTCAGTAGTATATTCATATATCTCTGTTTAATTCATACTTTTAGATACTGTTCACTTAATAATTAAAATAGATATCTAAAGATCTGTACCATAATGAAACTTAAATCACAGTGAGGAGAAATAGATAAAATATAAATGAAAAAGTATAGTTTATCAGATGGCTAATATTACCCCCAAAAGTTAAAGTTAAGAAGGTGTGGGTAGAGCCTTTGTCTTGCACACAGCCAAACTAGGTTTGATTCCTAACACCTATATGGTCCCCAAAATATTCCTCCCCAAGAGTGACTCCCCGAGCACATTGACAGGAATAAGTATTGAGAACTTCTGAGTGTGTCACAAATGCAAATTAAAAACAGAAAAGAAAGGGCTGTAGTATTTTTCTAAGATTTCTATAGTAACTCCCTGGAAACTAATGGCTTAAAAACAACAGAAATTTATTCTCTCTCTCTCTCTCACACACATATATTCTCGCCCTTTCTCTCTCTGTTCTGGGAAATGTGATATCAAGGAGTTGGAAAGAAACATTTTTTGTTCATTGAGTAGCTATAGGAATTTCCCATCTCTGCTCCTGAAATCAGGTGGGTTTTCTCAGATGTTCCAGTTTCTTTTGTCTCTCTGCCCAAATCCCTGCTAATACATGAACACCAGTCATTACATATAGGAACCATCCTAATCCAATATGGCATCATCATAATTTGACAGGATCTTAAAGAGTTCAATTCTAAATAAGGTAAGATTCACAGGTCCTGGGTGGACACAGATCATATTTTGATGCATTATTCTACCTACATTAGAGTCTAAGAAATGTAAGTTTCACAAGGAGACAGGAAAGACGAAAGAATAAATAATATATCTAACTCTTTAGAGGTGAGGTGCCTAGTAACTTGTAAGGTCATTCTTATTCTGTGCTGGGTCAACCCAGAAAAAGATGCTGGGGATTCTGGTCAAAGTTGGCATCAAAGAGTTTTGGGAATTTCAAATTTGAAACAAAGGCTTGTAATTACTGAAGAAAATTTGAGTGCTATATAAGTTTATAAGTTATATATTTAGGTATATATTGAAACTTATTTGCAGTACATAAGGGAAAAATATAACCATTCATTTTTGTATTTTTGTTGCAGAAACTTTTTACATGGCTTGATCTGGAGTAAAAGTTAGAAATAATCTTAAATGAAAGTTCTACCCTCTCAGGGGTTTTTTGTTTTCTGTTTATGATATACCTTTGATTTATTCTAGGGTATATAGAGTATTACATAGATGATTAGGCTACAAGTATACAAATAAGAATTTTGGCCTTATTAAAACCTTCTTTGGAGTCAGTCTTGACAATGATGATGTGGCAGAGCAATTTTTTTTCTCTAAAAATTTCTTCCCTTTAAGAGCTTAGAGCTGGTTTTAATGTATTCAGTTTTAAATCACTACAAAAGAAACAACTGTCCAAGTTTAAATAGGCTTTTCCACAAATACACATCTTCAAATTCCCAAGAGATAGAAGTCACACAAATGTCACCTTGAATGTTAAATGAAGCTTTTGATGTGCTTAGATTGAATCTTCTTCAGGTTTTTCACTCAAAAGATTTTGTAGGTGCATTTCTTAAATATAAGTTTACTGTCTACAGAGGATGGTGTTGAATCAGAGGAACAATACAGAGTCAGTGAAATTCCAAGTGCTTGCTTCTGGTACTTCAGCTGAAACTCCTTTCTAGTTCTCTTTTCAACCAGGTTTTTTCATCTGTGATTCAAACAAAGCACAGCTAAGTTTTCCTAGTAAGCCTCCTTGTCCTTTCCAAATTGAATGGATGCCATATCTCAGTAGTTTCACAATGGTCAACTATTTGTCACTTAACTGTTTTGTATTTACCTCTTCTTTTCATCCCCAGAAATCTTTAAGGTCTTTGATAGAACAACTGCATTTCATTCATTCAGGTAATCCATGCTCTCCCGAGGGGCCAGACACAAAATAAAAATAAAAAATTGTTGGGGTTGAGTGGGGTCCCCAAAAGATATTGGGGTCCAATGGGTTCCCTGGTTGCCTTAGGGGCCTAAAACAGTTCTCCCCTGCTGATGGATATAGAAGCAAGATTGCCAGTTCTAGAAAATCTAAGGCTTTAGTCCATCTCCACTCAGTCTTCATTCCAACTAATTCCACAAACACACTACCACCAAATCAAATCATTTCCGCCCAAGATATATACTTTACAAGAAGGGTTAGTGGGAGGGAGTTACAAGAGGTAAAGGCTCTTTGTCCCAAAACAGTGAGGTGGGAGGGAGTTTCCCCCTAACCTGGGCAAAACCAGCAGAGGGCCATGCCCCAGCTCCTGGGGCTATAGGGCTGGATTCCAGGGGCATTGTTTTCTCTCATCCTTGACTTGTAAATAATTATCTCAATAACATTTCTAGTCATTTCATATGAACACAGTAAGAGAGACTGACACCTGGAATTAAATTTATGGGGTGATCATTCCTGGAGACATCTTGCCATATATCCCAGACTACATTCCTCTCACCAGATTGTTTATTCCTGATCCTCTCCGGGGTCTATTGATCTATTGCTTATATCTGGGTCAGAACAGAGCTTACTTCATGACCTTGCTCTCAGATCATTATTCAGGACACTTAGTCCCATGTTGAGGCCAGGGTAATTCAGACATTGCTTGCCCTGGGTCCATCTAGTCCCATGGTAGGACCCTCCTTTTGGGGTGTAAGGAATTAGAATCAATCTAAGGGTAACTGAGACTTTTAATTAGAAATATGATGGATGACCAGAAGTAATTAATTCAGTTAATTAACTCCTATACCCCAAATGCATAGCCTTATCTGTTTTCCTCTCTCTATGTAAAAAATCCTTTGTACTAGCATAAACATATGTAAAGGATATACAGGAAAGAGAAAAGCAACCCTTTATTTACAATACAAAACCAAGAACTAGCAAGTGGGGCTTTGAATAAAGAATAATCCAACAAAAGACCAATCTACAATTTAGGAGGTGATAACTTTTATTTTAACTTATCCATGGAAAACAGGTATATGAGTCTATGTTTAGAAGTTATTTTGGTTATTTTGCATATCTTATTTCTGTTATCTTCTTATATTTAAGTGTTTAAAGTATGAATCTATGTAATATATTTTAGTTCATCCTTTCCTATAAAGGATTTTTAGTTTTTTGCTAATCTCTTTGTAATAGAAATTATTTTAAAATCAATTTCTAGAGATTATCATCTAATTAAGACTCCACTCCCCTTAATCAACCATTTTAGTCAGGACACAACTTTTTATTCAAAAGACTGCTTTTATTTCTTTCAAAAATATAGATCTGTCATGCAAATCAAAACAACAATGGGATATCATTTTACACCACAGAGACTGGCACATATCCAAAAGAGCAACAACAACAAGTGCTGGTGTGGATGTGGGGAAAAGGGGACACTCATCCATGGTTGGTGGGAATGCCCGCTGGTACAGCCTTTCTGGAAAACAATATGGACATTCCTCCAAAGACTAGAAATTGAACACCCATTTGACCCAGCCATACCACTCCTGGGAATCTACTCTGAGAAACCAAAAATACGCAGCGGAAACACTATCCCTACTTTTATGTTCATAGCAGCATTATTCACAATAGCCAGAATCTGAAAACAACCAGAGTGCCCGAGAATTGATAACTAGATAAAGAAACTTTGGTACATCTACACAATGGAATACTATGCAGCTGTTCGGAAAAATGAAGTTATGAAATTTGCCTATAAATGGATGGACATGAAGAAGATCATATTGAGTGGAATTAGCCAGAAGGAGAGAGACAGATATAGAATGACTGCATTTATTTGCATGAAATAAATATATATGTATATATTATGATACCAATATCCAAGGTCAAGTGAAACATGTATCAGGAGGTTTTGTCAAAGGTGGAAATTATCACAAATGCGTGGGAGTCAGAGGCTAGGAAAGACAGAAAATGGAACCGTGTGCTAACAATTGTCGAAAGTACTAATACCAACCTAGAACTGAACATTAAATAGAGGCAGAAAGATACACATGACAACCCTTTAATATATGTTATGTAATCCGCAATCTGGAAGGGAGGGAAAAGAAAAAGAGATAGAGAGAAAGGGAAAGAAATAAAGAACATGCCGTGGAAGGCAGGCTGGGGATGAGGGAGGAACTGGGGACATTGGTGGTGGGAGATGGGTGCTGGAACACTGTATGACCAAAACCCAAATATGAACTTTTTTAATTGTATATCTTTGTAATTGTATATCTCACGGTGGGATAATAAAATACTTAAAAAAATATAGATCTGTCATTCTGCTTCCACAATGACCAATCATTAATAGTGAACACAGACATTGGCAATTAAAGGAAAGCAGGCCCATACTGTAGCAAGAAAAATGAACTTAGACATATTTGTACATAATTACATGCAGTTGATAAACTAGTGAAAATTGAATGAAGTTTCTACACCACTGTAGGACTCATTACATCTTTTAAAATGAGAATATCAGTGCTACACTACAAGAATAATGGGAACGCTCACAAGTTTATGCCTTTACAATACCTGTCATGGGTGAAATCAGTGATAAAGAAATGCTCTCACTCATGTCTGGGACTTTAGATGCAAACCAAGGTAGCAACACAGGTCCAAAGGCAACATCATGCTAGAACATAACCACACAATTGAGTTGGGATGTGAGTTTAAGAAGGCGTTTGTTAGGGTTCTCGAGAAAGAGATGTGTGTATATGGGGGATTGGTGTGGTATTGGAATAATGTGCATAAGAAACAATCACTAATGATATTATAAAGCACAGAATCTTAATAAAATTAAATATCTATCATAATAATTGGATTTCTTTTCTCTTTTCACTTGTTACTTGTCTTCCTGTTGTTCATCGATTTGCTTGAGCAGGAGCCAGTAACGTCCCTATTTGTTGGGAATGAGGGTCATTGTTACTGTTTGTGTGACATATCAAATACACCACGGGTAGCTTGTCAGACTCTGCCATGGCTCTGGGTTCATCCCAGTCTTTTTCTGTCAGACCATCAATCATCCAGAGCCCACAGGGAAGAGCCCTGGGGTATAGACAAACCTCCTGTCTGCCACCTGCCAATGCAGCCGGGCACAGCCACACCTGCAACACCCCAAGTGGAATTAATATACAAGGACTGGATAAGAAATCTTAAAAGAACTAAACACATGTTTGACTGTTTCAATGATTTGCATGCTCTCTAAATCATATCAACTCTTGTAATGAAATAGAACTTGCCAAAAGTAAGATTTTTCAAATAAAAGTAATATGACAAGAACTTCTTCCTGACTTGCTTATAATCTTGTTTCTGCTTTGCTTGATTCAGTTCCCAAAGTTTTTTCCTTTGTATTATAAAAGTCTAAATTAGATGAACTTATCTTAATTGTGAAAGAAAAGAAACTACCTTCAAGTAAAGTTATAGGAGATGCAGATCCTAATAGAAAGGCTAACACAGACAGAAAGATGCAAAAAGAACATTCTGTTCCCAAAGGCATGGAGTAAAAGCAGGACAAGGGGTGAGACACTTTAAAAGACAGAAAGTTTCTAGTTATAAAGACTGATTATTTGAGCAAGGTTAGTTATTTGAGGCTATGAACCTGTTGCGTTTAATATGGCAAACAACAGAATGTTACTGCTAATTAGACATCCAGTGAAATGCCATACTGAAAGGTTAACTATCTTAAAGAATATATGTATTCTTGTATCTAAAATGTCATTGTTATTAACGTTAAAAGAGCTCACTGACAAAGCAGGAATGAAAACTTGGTCTAGAGAGGTAGAACTATATTTATTATTTATCTAGTATATAAATATATGAGACAACATGATAGCAAACACCCTATGATTAAAACACTCACATTTAGGCTGGAAAGATAAGACAGGAGGGGAGGACATTTGCCTTGTGTGTGGCTAATCTGGGTTCAACCTGGCATCCCATATAGTCCCCTAAGCACCACCGGGAGTAATTCCTGAGTACAGAGTCAGAAATAACCCCTTAGCATCACTGGGTGTGACCCAAAAAGCAAAAAACAAAACAAAACAAACAAACAAACCCTAAAACACTCACATTTGACCAATCTATGGTGATTTACTGCCAGAAATGTCTTTGTGCAGATTCCCCCACCCTGGTATATTTGTAAACAACAGCAAACATGTCAGTAAGGAGGGTCCATTCTATACCAAGTACTGCACTAGACTATAAATTTAGGAACTCTGTCAGAGTCAACAGAACAAGGATCCTGGTACCATGAGGTGCCATGTTAGTGGAGGAAGACTCTCAATAGGGAGATTAAATAAAATATGAAGCCCTATAACAATAGGTACATAAAGAAAGCAAGTAGGATTTGTATCACTGTTTCCCCAGCAGGCACTGCCATCATAATGGGCACTCAGGTGAAGTTCCTGTCGAGAGGTGAGATTTAAGTAGAGACCTCACCAAAGAGCAAGGATGACCATGGTGATATCACAGGCAAGACTAAGACAGAAGCATAAAAGTGGTTGTGGCTCTCTTCACTGCAGTTGTTGTCATTACTGCAGTGGGCAGCAACGTGAGTAGGAAAAATAAGATTTCATATTCTGGGGTCAGATCAATTGATCATCCAGCGTTGAGGGTCTTTACCTTGCACGCGCTTGACCTGGATTCTATCTTCAGCATCCCATAAGTTTCCCTGAGTACCACCAGGAGTAAGTCCTGGGTTCAGAGTCAGGAGTGACCCTGGAGAATTACAGGATGTGACTCACAAAGGAAAAAAAAAATTCATGGTCTGAGCACTGGGCAAACCATGTGATAAATAACAGCTCATTTTCCCATTCTAACCAACCTGAACACAGTTTACACTACCTCCCTTCTCTAGATAATTTAACTGGCTTCGTGTAAAACACAGGATACATATAGGGTCTCTGAGCCAGTGAATTGTTATTAATCCTATTCCCAACTCAGAGTCTTCTTCACAACGTAAACACTTTACACAAAGCAGATACTAAAACAATACTGTAATAGGTACTTAGAACAAACATTAACTGTAGCCATACTGGTTAGGAGAGCATGTTGAGCATGCAACATTTTCTGTGGAATATGCCTTCATTGTTCAGCACACCTCCATGAGATAAGGCTCTTATTGTTTAAAATATTTAGGGGGGGCGAAGCCCTGCGGTAGGGCGTTGCCTTGCCGTGGTCGGCCCATGCCGCCGGCGACCGGCATCCCATATGTCCCCGAGCACCGCCGGATGATTCCTGAGCAGCCAGATAACCCCTGAGCATTGCGGTGTGACCCAAAAAGCAAAAAATAATAATAATAAAATAAAATAAAATATCAGATTATATTGTTTTATGACTAATTAGCATTACTGTATACCTTTTGAGAACATTCCACATTTTGGTAGGTGTATGTGCTTTACCCACCCCATCCCAGTATGATATTTAGCCTCTCAATATCTCCCTAACATATTCCTTCACTTCCTCCACTTTTAAACCTCACAGTTTTCCCAGAGTAGGATGGACTATTATTATCAACAGGGCTGAGATCAAGAAACAGAGTGTAGATAGGACAAATAATTTGTTTAAAGTGACTATGGACTCATAATCAAATTAATTTCACTGATCTCCTTCTAAAGAACCCATAGTCTGTCTGAGGTTCTTGATTTCAACCAAAATTCTGAATCAGTAGGCTTGGCTCAGAGAGGCCTTTATGAAAATAATTAAATCCCAAAGCAGAGATGTAGAAGTTATAAATTTAGGTGTTGCATTTATATTTTTGGATCCAACTTATAATTATTCATATAATCATTTCATGCTGTCATTTATTATTAGATTTCCCTTAAAATAGATCCAGCTGAATATATTTGGTAAGAAATTCAGCAGGGTGATAGGGCCTCTGTTCTTCTGAAGAGGCTGCCAGGACACTTGATTGTAGAAACTCAGCTGCAAAGGCTCTTAGAAAGCAGCAACGCATCTGCCAACCAGGGCACACACTCCAGCTCCTTAGTCTCTTCTTAAGAATGTTGTGAATCTATAGCCAAAGCTACAGTTTGAAATAGAAGCAATATTTTAGTGAGTTAATGTTCATGAGCTAATGTTCATGTTCTTGATCTACAGTTTACTACAATTTATTTCCTGTCCACTGCAGGGTTCTTTTTGTTGTTGTTGTTAAATGCTCATTATATTGCTGAATGCTCATTATGAGCCAGGGACTCTTCCATGCACTTTACATTTAATCCTCCTAATGGTCCCATAATGGATTATTAACACCATTTTATGGAGAAGCAAACTGATCTCGGAGAGAAAATATAAATTGCTAATGGCTTTACAACCAATAAGCTGCAGAACATGCCTCTGAACCCCAGGTATCCATGATTGGACAAGTCTGCATTTCTCCCACTATCTAACACTTTAAGACTTGTGACTATGTACGAAACAAAATTGCCTTTCAGATGAACAAAGTGCATTATCACATACAACACAAGCAACACCTATTTCCTGAATTTTCAAATCACTGGTGATTTTTTTGATTAGTAACCTAGTCTAAGATCAAATATGCTAGGGCAATTTTCTTAGGAGTTGGAAAATTGAGAAGAGCATATATTAGAAAGAAGGATCAAATGTACTTGATGTAAATTGCTAGGGTAGGGACTAGAGCACCCTATGAAACTGTAGCCTAATTAATGATTTGCCCTTCATTAGGGTGAATCAAGATAATTGTACGTCCCTAACAGTTGCTTCATCTATTACTTAATTTCCTCTTTATTCTGTATAATGGGGATCATAATCTTTAAGTCACTGATGGGTTTTAAACATGCACAGGAGAATAACAGCACTCAGGTCCACTCCTGTGCACAGAGATTCATGAAGGTCCCATCAAACTCCTCCCCTATCATTCCCAGTTGTAGTGATACTTTGGGTCTAGTCTAGCCAGCCTGTGTAACTGAGGTAAGAGCTCTTTGTAGAACATGACTTCATTGCCAGGGCGTGGACTTGAGAGAACAAGAGACACACTTTGAACATGACTCCAGCTGTATTTTGCTGCTGAAAGCAGGCCTGTCAACGTTGCTCACTGTGACGAGTAGACAATCAGAAAGAATCATACATCCTTCTATGGCTGAGAACTCATCACTGACAAGGCATAATGGAAAATCCACTCTACTTCACTCAATGATGAAAACAAAAATGCAATGATTCATTTTCTCTTTATCAGTCTAGACATTCGGTTCCAAAATGCAAATGCACAGAGGCTGGAGGGTGTGACTATGCCTGCACTCTTGGCAGACAGGAGGATGGCGGGAATGCTTCCTTCCAGATTTTAGAAGACCCAAGAAAAATCAAGTTTGGTCATAGGCTGTCCATTTGCTATCATGGCCTTTCCTTTGTTTTCTCTAAGATAAAGTTAAGCCAGAAAGGTGTAGAGATATCTTTACTTGGATGTAAAAATGACACTTCTGGAAAACTAAAAAAACCTCTTTCCAAAGCCCTGGTGTACTAATTACAACTTCCCTGCTAACCTTCCATTATGTAGTGGCTCCTCAGGCACATTGAACCCCATGAACCATCTGAATGAGGCTAAGTGACTTCCCCAAAGATTACAATTAAAACAGAACTTGTAAGAACATTTTGGGAAAACATTCTTGATCTCTAACTAGAGTGGCTTAAGCAACTCTCCTTCAATTCCACGATGTAACTGGGAATCTCAGGAGATCTTAACCCATTCAGTCTTTTTCAGCTCAAAGCTTCACCTTGAAATACAGCCCCTGAACTAGCAATTTGGATATCACCTGAAAACAATGAATAATTATTAAAATTGCAGAGTAGCAGAACCAGATTCAGGACTGTGATGTGGAATAGCCACCCAAGTGATCCACTTACATAGTTTGAAGAATACTGTCTTAGATAGAGATTAGTTTCAAAGGAAACTATCAACTTCAGGCAAACTGAGTCTCAATCAAGTGACTTTCTAAAACACTCCATGGAAAAATCCAGTTAAGACTCCAAGATTCCTATTAGCAATGTATAGTTTGGTGCTCTCATGAATCTCTTTATACTTTTAATTCCATAGAGATGAAAAGGGTGACTTCCTTAGCATAGAACATAATATTTACAAAAACAATTCATTTGATACAAAACCTTAATGTGAACAAATGTGTATTCTATTATATCAAAGCAATATTAATTCCTCAAAGCTTCTGTGTATGTGTGCATATGAGTTTGGGGTACAGAACTGGGCCACACATGACAAATTTTGACCTACTCAATTTAGAACATAACCTAATTCTCTGACTAGTTGCCAAAAAAGAATCCTTTCTGTGCTAAACCTCTGAAGAGCTCTTAAAATGGATGGGTCCTCTGGGGCTCTCTGACATGTTTTTGCTGCCACGGAGTTAAGAGAGCCGGAGAAGCAAAGCCCTGATCGTGGGCCTCTGCATCCAATGATCTGAGGTGATGGCTCAGGGGGACAATAACGGGAGATAAGTGGCAGCCCCTGGGCCTTTTTTTTTTCTTTTTTTGGGTCACACCCAGCAATGTTCAGGGGTTACTCCTGGCTCTGCACTCAGGAACACCCGAGTGTACTCAGGGGACCATATGGAATGCTGGGGATCAAACCAAGGTTGGCCTCGGGCAAGGCAAATGCCCTCCCCACTGTGCTATCACTCCGGCTCCTGGACGTTATTTTATTATATTTTGACAGGTTACCTATGTTTTATTTCTTTTTTAAAAATATAATTTAATTTTATTTTTTAAGTATTTTATTATACCACTGTGAGATATACAATTACAAAGATGTTCATATTTGGGTTTCGGTCATACAGTATTCCAGCACCCATCCATCCACCAGTGCCCATCTCCCACCACCAATGTCCCTGGTTCCCTTCCCCCTCCCCCAGTCCGCCTCCATGGCAGGTTCTTTATTTCTTTCCCTTTCTCTCTATCTCTTTCTCTTTTCCTTCCCTTCCAGATTGTGGATTACAGAACATACATTAAAGGGTTGTCATGTGTATCTTTTTGCCTCTATTTAATGCTCAGTCCTAGGTTGGTATTAGTACCCTCGAAAATTGTTAGCACACTGTTCCATTTTCTATCTTACCTAGCCTCTGACTCCCACACGTTTGTGAGTTTGTGATAATTTCCACCTTTGACAAGACCTCCTGATACATGTTTCATTTGACCTTGCATATTGGTATCATAATATGTACATATATATTTATTTCATGCAAATAAATGCAGTCATTCTATATCTGTCTCTCTCCTTCTGGTTAACTTCACTCAATATGATCTTCTCCATGTCCTGGACCTTAGTTTAAATTCCAGAAAAACACTAGAATCAATTGTCATTTATTGGGAAAAAGATAAGATGATACAAAGACTAAGGGACAAGGTAGAAGAGATAGGCAGGAAGTGGGGGGGGTCGTGCTGTGGCATCCATCCATTCTTTATACAAACCATAATTGAACAATTCCCTGAAGCATTTTGGACCCAGCCTTCTGCACGCCAAGAGGGTATTGTCCTTAGATGTCTTAGACCATAGATATTAGGGAAACAGGGAGCCAGGGATACGCAAAAAATGGGGAGAACTTGGAACCAGGAAAAAGTGCTTTGAGAGACACAGGGACTGGGGGGTGGTTATATGATCTGCTTATGATTCTTGGCCAGGATGACAGCACTATATGAAAATTCAATAGTAACTTTAAGGAGAGGAAGTAGGTAAGGAGAAATACTTCTTGGACAATGCTAAGGCTCCCGGGTAAAAATGATCTGGGGAGTTTTGAGGCTCGGAGAAAAGGATGATGGGCAAAGAAGCTCAGAAAACTTGACCTAATTTAATTCACATGGCCTTGTGTCATGCTCACAAGCACAAAATTCAGTGATACACATGGGAGTAGAGAGGCCAGTCTTAGCCCAGCAGCACAAGTTCCTAGACTAGCAAAAACCAGGTGAGGAGTAGAATGTTCCATCACTCTTTCTGCTTTCAACCTATCTTCCTTATGTGCATTTATCAGGTCCTTTTATGTCAGCTCCTGGGTGTCCTGAGCACGCACATTTGAATTATGTTCTTATGCAGCTAAATTCTTCTCTGTGCAATACTTCCAGATACTTAATCCAAAATAATCAATGGTGCTGTTCTAAGAGGACCAAACCACAACTCGGTTTGTTGACTACACAACTTCCCACAAGTCAAATGAAGATCCCATCATTCCACCTAGCTAGACTAAATAAGCCTCTATAAAGGTGGACTGATGTATTTGTATCTTAAGCATTCAGCAAAATGAGACTAAGATTTTATACCACCTCTTTTCTGAGTAGTCTCTGTAGAGACCCTAATTCCCTTGTAGCAAATCTTCTGAGATTCAGTGTCTTAGTGTCTGTGATTCTCTACGGCCATTTTTAATTCATGGTACTCTATATGCTTCTCCTATGCATTCAGAAGAGTTCAAAGAGATCTGTACTGGTGGCTTCTCCACTTTGGAAGTTAATTCACGAAAACTTGAGCTGATTTTTATTTCATCTATGTAGTCTCCTGAGTCTTGCCCATTAGAGTGATATGAAATAGTTTCTACTGATGATAAACATAATCGCAATACAAAGTGGCCTTTTAAAGGGAGACTTGTGGGGATTCGATCCTCTGCTTTCTCATGAGAAACTCCAAATCTGGGTGTTCCAGGTGCCCTATCTCCAACATGTTATGTTTATTTATAATTGTTTCTGACATTTTTTAGGAATTAGAACTAGGTTTAAGCATTCCAGTTATCAACCCTGAATTGATTATTTCTTAACCAGGGGAAAAATCCATTTCTCTCAACAACAAAACCTAGTTTCCATTGTGTGTTTAAAACATTGATTCCTGGGGCCGGAGCGATAGCCCAGAGGGTAGGGCGTTTGCCTTACACGCCAGCCGGCCTATGCTGGCCTGGGTTTGATCCCGGCATCCCATATGGTCCCCAAGCACCGCCAGGAGTAATTCCTGAGTGCAGGGCCAGGAGAAATCCCTGAGCATTGCGGGATGTGACCCAAAAAAGCAAAAAAAAAAAAAAAAAAACATTGATTTTGAGGTCAATTACTTTTTTTGTCCTGAACTGCCTAAGTCACTGCATAGACAGGTGTGTGAAGGCCATCCTGGGAGTGAGGGGAGAAGTATGGGGGGTGGAGAGAGGGAGGACCTCAAAAGAGAAAAAGTAAAAAAGAAAAGGGAGACTTGTTCTCAATTTTTTCCTGGTTCCCTCTGCAGTGATAGAAATGATTACAATCACAACAACAAAGGGATTGATGATGGTTAATGTGTGTGTGCAAGAGAGAGAGAGAGAGAGAGAGAGAGAGAGAGAGAGAGAGAGAGAGAGAGAGAGAGAGAGAGAGAGAGAGAGACACAGAGAATTCAGGCACATGTCAGAACATAATTCTATCATCACCACTTTCCTACTATGGACCTCTGAATTTGATTCTCAGAGGTCCAGTTTCATAGGGCATGCCTGGTGCCCTTAGTAAAATTGGATGTTAGAATCCACCCAAGCGCTCATTAACAAAGTAGTACTTTGCCAACTCTCTTAACTTCAGCTTATGCACTTGCAAAAATAGGATCATAAGCCCTGACTCTTCCTTTCCCTGTATGTGAGGATAAAATAAAACACTATAGTATGTGCCTTACTAATGTGGGGGAAGGACAGACAGCAATGGAGACAAAAATAAGTAATTCCAGATTTTATTTATTTAAAGAAATTTTACAAATTTTTGTTTCTTGTGTCATACCCAGCAATGCTCAGGGATTACTCCTGGCTCTGCCTCAGGAATTAGTCCTGGCAGTGCTTAGGTGGAACCATATGGGATGCTGGAGATTGAACCCAGTTGGGCTGTATGCAAGGCAAACGCCCCTAATCACTGTACTATCACTTGGATCCAAGAAGTGATTCTAGTTCCTGCAATAATACTGCAATTATTCCTGCAGAATGCCCCAAGTCAACAATAGTTTACTTTTCTGCTCTACAACTGGATCTTATGTATTATTTGTAACATAACCATGTTACTGGCTAAGTCTGAACTCACCTTGGAGCAGGTCATAAATTAAAGGGACCTACATGCACTATAACTTGTAGAGACTGAAAAACCCAGAAAGCAAAATTTAGTAAAAATTGACACAAGTCTTCCATCTCTAGTTTTCTTTGATAATAACTTTTATTTTCCAATGAATTAAGATTAAGTTAGCATTTCTCCAAATCAGGCTGGATTTGGCAAGGGTCCAGGTCAACTACTATGTCGCACCTCTCGCTATGGTTCCTTTGAGAGGGTTTTCTTTTGGCAAAGGGGATGTTACCCACCCACTGTTGGGGGGCGGGTTTATACTTCCACGGTATGGTGACTGCCCAGGAAGGGAATCACTGTCTGTAGAAACTGCTTTTCTTATGGGGCAGAGTTCCATTTAAACATACTATGCAGAGGGTACTTCTTTCCCATGGGTTCCCCAAGGGAAAATCAGTGCATATTATGTGAGCGGTATCAAGAAAATCTTGTTTGCTTTCTTCTCAATAACCATTGCTGGATATTTCATTAATGGAGAGGAACCCATTTCTTTCTTTTCTTTGAGTTACTGAGGTAGTATCTCAGAAAATGATAACATATTAAAATTGGGACCTTACATACTTCAATATGACCCAATTAGTATTTGGTCTTTCTGACAGGAAGGAGCTTACAGGAGTTTTCCAGGTCCTGTGTAAAGAGCTTTAACTGCTTCATGCCAGTGAATATCCGTATCCTCTCTTGCTGGTAGTAATGGATATCAGTGCTGGCTACTAACACCCTCCATGTCTATTTGATAAGAGGCTTGAATTAATGTCTTTGTATAAATCAGGCCTTGATTCTTTCGTTCCTGTCAGCCTCACAAAATAAATTATATTTTTATATTAAATGATTAGATAGCTAGAAGAGACTGAGATTGGGACCATTTTGAAAATATAAATCTGTAAAGACTGAAACAACAAAAAACAAAGTGTGTGAGAGAGAAAGAGAGAGACTTTCGAGCCCTGAGTGGAGAGTATTCTTGTATTCAATTTAAAAAATAGTCCCAAGTGTCTTTTTCAGTTTGTTCAATGTACTCTTGTTGTCAGGAATAATGAGAAGGATATCTCTTCAGCCAGTTCCGTTTTGTGGTTCGCTAATCAGTAGGGTTGGTTTTATCTACCACCATCAAGATGCTGATTTTTTCTTTACAGGGGAGAACGAGATTTACAGGGGATAGTTTTCTTTATGTCAGAAATTTATAGTCGTTACCTAATGGAACTAACTTCCAATCTCAGCAACTCCATCTCTTTCTTTACTTACTTTATTTTCTCTTGACTTGAACTCATGCTATTGAGTAGAAAGTGAAAAACTGGCTCAAAGGCTCATTGGATCTCTGAGCTGGGGATTTTTCATTCCGTTCATATTTCCTTGCTAGAAACCTGAATTTCTTTTAATCACCACTGCTGTTTTCTGCTATTGAAAAGCAGTCCATTCTCAGCCATCTTGCAATCAAAATCCCCAAACCACGGAAGGGAGATCTAACTAGATTTTTGGTGGCAATTTAGCTCCAAGTTGATGCAATCAATACTCTGTATAGCAAGTGTGATCCAATTAGAGACTTTTCCCCTTTATAGGTTGACAGATTAGCTTTTCTAAGGAGCAGAATGGTATGTGAGTGAAGTCAATAAGATTAGATCCTTCCAATCAAATTCTGCACTTATTAATGCAATCATAGCATTTGCTCCAGGACTTTTACAAAACGAACTTGACTTCCCAAAACCAATTTGATACTAAAATGTTCAAGGAGAAAACTAAGATTAAATGCAGGCTGCACATTTTTGATACAGCATTCCATGTTGTTTTGGCTCCCCATTTTTGATTTATACTACAAAACAGTTATATTCTGTTAGGAATATATGTGTACAGTAGGTATGATATACGTTAGTGATTGAGTGTCAGTGTTACATGTTTTCACATGTTGTCACTTGTTGAACTTTCACCATTTCTGTAGTTATCAGGAGATTGGGGGACTCCAGAGAAACAAATAAGGTTAAATGAGGTCACGTAACCACGACCCTGATTCCCAAAGGATTAGTACGTAGAGACACAAGCAAGTTCTCTTCCCCCCCACACTTTCATGGCAGGGCATAGTGGAAATGCCACTATTTTGAAAAGGTTGAAGCCATGCTGACAATCTGATTCTGAATTCTTGTCTCCAGAAATAGGAGAGAATATATTTTTGCTGCCTAAGGTACTCAGTCCTTGATATTTGTGGCAGCCTCTGTTTACTAAGACATGATTGATCTGGGGAAAAACATGCCATACTTTATTCTATTTGGTCGAGTGTTAGATGATTTAAAATCCTTGCTAATTTATTAATAAGAATATGAATTAAGTTATTCTATTAATATTAAATGAGAAATACTGAGAAAACATTTGACCATTTAGAAATGATTAATAAAGGCCCCCTGGTACAATGGTAGTGCATCTGATTCCAGAACTGATGAAACAAATAAGCTGCTATTATACTTTAATGTCTTAAATGAAAATCAGCAGCTTCTGATCATACACATTTAAGGTCTATGACCAGAAGTTGCTCATTTTCATTTAGTACCTTCCCAAATAACCTCTCTCAAACACATTCCTATACTATCTTTTTTTTTATTTTAGCTTTTATTTGGGTCACACCCATCAATGCTCAGACCTTACTCCTGGTTCTGCACTCAAGAATTACTCCTAGTGGTCCTCAGGGACCATATAGGATGTCGAGGATTGAACCTGGATTGGCTACATGCAAGGCAAACACCCTACCCCTATACTATGGCTATGGTGCCCTATTCTTTTGTTTTTGAACTGGAATAAATTTATTTATGATAAACTCTAATGTAACAATGTATTCCATCCATTTGAGTGCTGGATCTGTCTCCACGTTGCCTTTCTGAATTAACACATTTTGCTTAACAAATGAACTTTTCTGATGAAGAAAGAAAGACAATGTAAGAAGAAAACTGTGAGCTTAAGTAAGTAGCTGAAGTTAGCTCAATGGATTTGGAAAATAAGCACTGGGCTTAGTGGCCAAGTGTAAGTTTGAGACCACTGAGGCCCCCCCACCCACATCCCTGTCACCTACTCTCTACCTTTTCAATAACAACAATAAGGAAAAGGATAGAAGAAAAAAGTGTTTGGGTGTGGGGAGATAGCTCAAAGGAGGAGATTATGCACTGCCAGCACAAAGGCCCAGAATTCTGTTTTCAGTAATACATAGCACTCTATAAGCATGTTGTCTATAGCCCCAGTGGTCTGAGAGAACAACGTGGGTGACTTTGGTGAAGCCCAGTGGTATTGGTTTGAGCATCATGGACCTAGAACTGAATCTTCTGGTCTGCATGGCCAGGACAAGTCTAGTCTGTAGTGGTCCCTAGGCCAGACTTGAGTGCTTCTGGGGAAACTGCTATGAAAATAAATGTTTTATTCTGAGGAACTGGGTGTTGGTCTCTAGCCTTCTTAAAGAATGTATAAAATTAGATCCAAACTAAAACTTTAACTTAAAGGTGTCAGAGCGACAGCACAGTGGATAGGGTGCCTTGCACACGGCTGACCCGGGTTCGATTCTCTGTCACCTCATATGGTCACCCAAATATACCAGGCTTAATTCCTGAGTGCAGAGCCAGGAATAACCCCTGAGTATTGCTGGCTGTAACCCCTCCCAAAAAAGCGAAAAAGTTTTTAAGTTTTTGACTTAAAAACTTTAAAACTCCAAACTTAAAAATGTGCCTATCCAGGATCCAGGGCCAGGCTGGGAGGGAAACATGGAAAAATGGTGGAGCAAAATTGATACCGGTGGTTGGATTAGTGTTGGATCACTGTATGCTCAGACTCAGTTGTGAACAATTTTAAATTGTGGTGCCTGGATAAACATTTTTAAAGATATGTAGTAAAATTTTAATAAGTATTTTATTATACCACCGTAAGACATACAATTACAAAAATGTTCATATTTGGGTTTTGGTCATACAGTGTTCCAGCACCCATCCCTCCACCAGTGCCCATCTCCCACCACCAACATCCCCAGTTCCCTCTTCCCCTCCCCCAGCCTGCTTCCATGGCAGGTTCTTTATTTCTTTCCCTTTCTCTCTATCTCTTTCTCTTTTCCTTCCCTTCCAGATTGTGGATTACAGAACATACATTAAAGGGTTGTCATGTGTATCTTTTTGCCTGTATTTAATGCTCAGTTCTAGATTGGTATTAGTACTTTCAACAATTGTTAGCACACTGTTCCATTTTCTCTTACCTAGCCTCTGACTCCCACACATTTGTGATCATTTCCACCTTTGACAAAACCTCCTGATACATGTTTCACTTGACCTTGTATATTGGTATCATAATATAGTATGCAGTGAAATTACTTTTTAAAAAATCTTAGACTTGTTCTAATAGCAACAATAAATGTTTTTCTTACTGTTCCATTTTTATTGGTGACATGGTAACTGGAACAGAGTTCGCACATAAGTGAATACCAATGATTAATTATTAGTGAAAGATATTTAACTTTTTGTGTTAACCTTAAATATTTTTTCTCTATTGGTATAGGGGAGATGGTCTGGACCATGTCCAATGGTGCTTATAGGCTATATCTCGCTTTGTGCTGTGAGTGATTCCTGGTGGGGTTGAAGGGACCACAGGTTTGATGGTATTAGAAGGCAATTTATATTAAGAATGAAATGAAAATAATAATTTTTATTTTTATCACTTACTTTTTAAAATCTCAGTAAAGTGGTTGAGATTGCATTAAGTATTTGTGCCATAGTCTATTTCGAGATTTTTTTTCCACTGAACAACAATGATTCACACACAAGTGATTATGAGTAGGCTTTTTTATGAATTCAATATTTAAGGAGCAAAGGACAGCTAATTTTGTTATCCAGATTTATGATTAAATCCCCTTATTATCACAAAAACTTTTTATATAATTTAGGTGATTTTATTTCTGAAGAATTCTGCTACCATAATGTAAATTATAAAAGTTATTATTACATTTACATTTCCCTGGTCACAGCCCTCAAAAACAGTTTATTTGTAAATTCAAAAAAGAAAATTTTTTGTAAATTGAAGGCTATCCATTCAAAAGCTCTATGATCATAGAGGGTTAAGAAATTATGACAGTTTCCCTATTTAGAAATTGTTTATAATTGAGAGCAGAAATTTTCTCCTACTTCATAAAACTTTTGATTGGTTAATCTGTCATTAAAACTTCGTACCATAATTTCTAAAATCTACTCAAACTACCCTAGTGAATGAGAATGTTATTGTGCAACTACCTCGGTTGTATAGTTGTTAAATGGTGAAGTGTGGATTTGAATCTTTTTATTCAACAGCTGTATTTTGAGCAATGAATAATGAGTTAATATTCCCTTCTATGTCATCTGCCAAAATACACATCTATATCCTTTCCTGGGACCCACAAAATATCTTGTGAAGAATTTATTTACTACACTCCACCTTTCACACTATACATATATTTAATCCATAAGGACCAGATGCAATTTGACACTCACTGACATACTGATCATAGAGACATAGTCTAACACATAAAAATAATATATATGACATATAGTAAACATTAATGCAAGCAAATGAATGGGTGCTGTTAGATATCATCTGAGTTCCACAGACAAACATATTCATTCTAATATTACCAACAGTCATCCAGGTTTGGTTCTCTCCCTGAAGAATTATCAATTGAGAGCTATTAAGAATCATCCAAAGTGGGTCAGTCAGATTCTTCTCCTAAAAATGCACTTTAATTTTTTGCCCTTTCCTGAATAGCCCATACTGACTTATGAGAATTACATGGAACACTTTCAGTACTTTTCTAAGGAAACATGGAGTGTTTCTGGTAGAATTCAAGGGAAACACTGTTGGGAAATGATAATTCAAACATTTCCACTGCAAAGTTTTAAGTACATTTAGTCTGTGATGCATGTCTGCTTATTGTCAGAGAAAAATTGTTTATAATGGTAAGTCTCAGCTCTAGCGAACATAGAAGCTTAAATTTGGAAGGGCTCACAATAATAAATTGAGTTGATGGTTGATAAATAAGTATATCCTCTAAGTTCTTTGTTGACTTTTCTTTGTTTTGCTCTTTGGACCACATTCAGTGATCCTTAGTGGTTACTCCTGTCCTGCATTCAGAAATTACTCCTGGTAATTCACGGGGGAACCCTATAGGACGCAGGGGACAGGTTTGTCATGTGTAAGGCAAGTGTCCTGCCCACTCTATTACTGCTCCAGCTCCAAGTTGACTGCTTTTTTTTTTGCGCTTTTTTGGGTTACACCCGGCGATGCTCAGGGGTCCTGGTGGTGCTCTAGGGACCATATGGGATGCCGAGGATCCAACTCGGGTCAGCCTCCTGCAAGGCTATTGCTCCAGACCCCAAGTTGACTTCTTTTTTTTTTTTTTTTGGATCACACCCGCCAATGCACAGGGGTTACTCCTGGCTCTGCACTCAATAATTACTTCTGGTGGTGCTCGAGGGACCATATGGGATGCTGGGATCGAACCTGGGTCACCTGAGTGCAAGGCAAATGCCCTACCCGCTGTGCTATGGCGCTGGCCCCCAAGTTGATTTTTTTTTTTGCCTTTTTGGGTCACACCCGGCGGTGCTCAGGGGTTACTCCTGGTTCTGCACTCAGGAATTACTCCTGGCGGTGCTCGGGGGACCATATGGGATGCCGGTGATTGAACCCAGGCCGGCACAAGGCCAGCGGCGTGCAAGGCAAATGCCCTACCTGCTGGGCTATCGCTCCGGCCCCCAAGTTGACTTCTTAAGGATCCATAAATATGTCAAAGAAATGTGCCCTGGTGGAGGGATGGGTGTTGGAACACTGTTTAACCAAAATTTAATCATGAACATCTTTATAATGATCTATCACATTGTGATTCGATGAAATAATAATAAGTATAATGATGATGATGATAATAATAATAATAAAGATATGTTATTTTTATACAGGAAGCCTGGGGAGATTCTTTTTAAAACTTTAGTCTCATTAAACCTGAAAGCATGTTATATGGTATTACTTGCAACCAAACAATAAACTAATATTGCAACTGAACAATAAACTAATATTGCAACTGAACAATAAACTAATGTATTTTGATGGAATGATTGATACTTTAAAGCAAAATCAATTGATAGATATCAATTTTTGTATATAACTGAATAATGACGAAGTTCTCAGTTTAATTATATTTAGTCAATTAGGCATAATCATCAAGATAGTGCAGTGAAGTTGGCCAAGTTATTCCCTAGAACCAGGGTAAAAAACCAGAAAGCTGAGGCACATACACTGCATGTTGGGAGTCTCAAGTTTCGTCCTGACACTGTATGTCCCATATATGCCGTCAAATGGGATCTCTAATCACTGAGTATGGAGGAGTCCCTGAAAAGTCACTATTTGAGTAGCAACTATAACAAGAAATGTGATATACTTTCAAGTTCAACAATACTTTAAGTTTCACTGTCTCACCACCTGATCGAATGATAAAGGACGACCTGGGTTTTACACTCCCGACTTCAGTGGCCATGGCCTTTCATTATGGTTAATGAACGATCTAGGCTTTCGTATCAAGAAGGGAGGCAAGGAATGAAAGGTACATGGAAGGCTCCTGAGAGATTATAGTCTATATTAATCACATTGTATGCAAATAATATTAATAACTCTACTGTACTACCCAAATGAAAACTATATAGGTTTAAAAATGTCATTTTTCTCTCTGATTTGAATGTGGTCAGAAATGCTATGGATATTCTCAAACTTTCAAGATATTCTTGTTTTATACTTTAAGTCCCTACATGGTTGTGTGAGTTGAAAAGAAGGCAGAAGCTTGATCAATGACCATGTGAGAAAAAAAACTACTGAAAAATGTGTCCCAGCTGTTTCTTTTGAGAAAATTAAAAGTCAAATTCTTGAACCAAGAAAGGATTCATCTACAGATTACGGAGCTTTGTACAATTTCACACTACCTGATCCTCCAGGTTTCTTAGTAGCCCTTCTCAAGAAGCATTTAAAGGAAAGAGTTTGAATAGACATACTGCTGAAGGACCAAGGCGAGAATCAGAGACTGACATTTACTTTTATGGCTCAAAGAATGTGAGAGGCTGGGTCCCTAATAGTCAGTGAGCTTCTCTTGGAGGAGAACACAAATTTAATGTGATATCTACAGAATCTTCTATTGTGCTCATCCCGACAGCTGTAAAATAGGATCTAAAATAGAGAAATGTGGAGAATGGAAAGACTTCTCAGGTCAAAAGCAATAGAACACCACTGGGCTTTCTAACAAATTGATACTGTTGACTAGGCCAGCAAAGTTACTGATGTCTCTTGAAGGTAGAATAAGGACAGGCTTTCCCCTTTTAATGTATCATAGTGAATGAAGAGAAACATCCCCAAAGATGTGGTTTCTATTTATGTGGATTTACAGAGATGTATCATCAATGGAATGACTTTCACTAAATTGAGAGGAAAATGGCGATGTTGGATCAATATTTTCCTAAAACATTGCAAGGGTAGGATACATCATCTTTCTTAACAGCGCGTGCCCACACACACACACACACACATACATATAATGGCATCTCTAAGCTCTAAGTTATATCAGCAATTATCTGTAGTTGTCAAGAAAAAATACAATTATGAAATACTGCTCTTCATCTGTCACATAAAGTTGCATTTAAAAGAGACATGTTGATTTTCACCAGCAGGAATTCCAGAATTCACAATAAAGCCATGATGGAAAACACAGAAATCAATAGGTATATATAAATCTCTAAGTGATTGCTTTGAACAGTGAAAAAGTGTTCACTCTCTGCCTACTAGGTTGCAGGGAGTTTCATTGTTAATACTCAAGAGGGAAAGGTTGCTTATAATAAGTTATTTTCAGGGTAACTCAGGTCATTTTTCAATAAAAGAATAGAAGAGAATAATCATAAGACCAAATTCATGACATTGCCCTTCTCTTGGCCCCCTGAAAAGAGGCAAAGTGACTACTTTTTATCAATTCTCTTGAACAATGTTAGCTCATTATATTTTATTATATATAATATTTATCCTCTAATAATTTGGTGACCATTAGCTTGATATGGTTTAAGAGATCATATCTTAATTTTTAAATAAATGCAGTTAAGATTTAAATCCCAAATGTTCAAACTGTATTTTTTAAAAGACAAAAACATGGAGGAGACATTATTGAAAGCAATACTCTAATTTGTGAAGGAGGCTCATTAAATTTGTCCTAGATTTTTCCTCTACCTGGAAAACACCTCATCATTCCTTGAATCCACTATTCTTGCTCTCTGAAACTTTAACCTGCTCCAATAAATAGTTTTGTTTCACTGTCTTTGGTTACTATTATACCACTTTCATCACATTTTTATGTTTATAACTCTTTCACTACTTTTTAGTGCTTTGCAGGAAACCTTAATATTCACAGATGTGGTAAGCAGCTTCTAAAATGAGTATGACCTTTACACTGAAAAGAAGTGACCACAAATCCAAAAGGTCAACCTTGTAACTGGAAGAATGTGTTTGAATATCATACACCTGACAAGAAGTGAATATTAAAAATATATAAAGGACTCATTACTCAACAACAGAAAGGCAAGTAATTGGTCAAAAACAGAGAAGATATCTGACAACATCCTTCTTCAAAGATGATATAGATATTGTTCACAGATACACTGATAACAAACAAAAAATTTCAACATCACTTATTATTAGGGATATCCTAAACCATTCAGGTTGCCTCACATAAAGGAGAAAAGTATGTGTAGAAAAGTTTGAAAAAATGTACTGGTAAAAATGTGGAAATTACAGATGCCAGGTGAACTTTAAATAGGAATATAAATTGTTGGTTCGGTCTCAATGCAAATTGGAATGGAGATTCTTTTTTTTGGGGGTCACACCCAGTAATGCTCAGGGATTACTCCTGGCTTTGCACTCAGGAATTACTCTTGGCTGTGCTTGGGGAACCATATGGGATGCCAGGATCAAATCTGGGTCAGTCGTATGAAAGAAAAACTGCCTTACCCTCTGTTCTATCGCTCCAGCTCCAAGATTCTTAACAAAAATGGACGTTCCATATGATCCAACAATACTACTCCTGGGAATTTATCCAAAGGATATGAAGAGAATAATTTGAATGAATATTTATGTTTATAGCAACATTAGTCACCATAATTACAATCTAGGCTCTTCAGTCTACATTTACATCAGTAGACAAACTAAGGTGCCATTTAACAAAATCTAAAAATTTGTGCTCTTTGGGGAGAAAATTGACTAGATCATAAGGTGTTCATGTTAAGTGAGACAGAAAGGGAAATGAAAGACAGTTACCTTATGTGTTCTCTCACATATGGTGTAAAGCACACGAATGGAGAAATGAACCGAAACAAATTCTGAGGTGTAATGTATGGTAGTTACTGAAAGTGCAGGGATGGGATATGATGGGAATGAATAGGGAATCTTTTGGTTTGGGAATGGCACTAGAATTTTGTTAAGTGTGTGGTGTAAGCATATGCATATACATAAGAAGAGATGTGAATAAATTGCTGAAATTCTTTAATCCATCTATACTTACACTCAGATTTCCGACCATGTGAACTTGCATAGTTCTTAATTTCATCCATAAAATATTTCAAAGAAAACATCTATTTTGTTGAGATATATCCAGGTTTAAACAGGATATTGACAAATAAAATGCTTGAAAACCACCAAGCCCCTGTAAAATATTTATCATTTCTTTGTAGAGAAACTGTTTTCTTGCCTAATGTCAGTAAGAGTAAATACATTATGATTGTGTATAAAAATAACACAGCTTTATAGTAAGAATGCATTTTTAATTGCTTACATTTTTCCCCTGGTTGTTGTTTGTTCTTCAGATAATTATAAACTAATAAGGAGTATATTTGATGAACTGTACTTTTTCAGGGACTGAACATGAATACCCTTATGTTCCCAATCTGAGTTTCTTCAATAAGCCTCCAATATTTTCCAAAATATTTTACAAGGTATCAAGTACATTTGTAAACACACTTTACTTTATAGAGTTCTGAAATGGAATATAGGCAAGGAAGAGTAGATGTGGTTGGTCAGTAGTGTATTAAATGACTTTCTTCAGAAACACTTAGACAAAATTAGATAGAGCCTGGGAAGCAATAAAGAATCTGCCTCTCTCTCTCATTCACTGAAAACTCCATTAACTGGACTCTCTTGTGTTCTGGTTGGGGACTCTTGGTGCAAGATCCTGCTGTGACTGTAATGTGCACCTGTCTGGCAATGAATGCCCCAGAAAATATTTCATCATGTTCATAGGAAGCAATGTCAAAGTGGTGCAAGGACCAGGGGTCTGTGCCAAGCCTGGAACTTGACGGGAATCTTCCAAGCAGAGGCTGTAGCTCATTGAAAGTCTGACGCAAATGTATTAATTCCTTTGCATTCATCACTAATAGTGATGAATGTTGCTAGGAAATTCTGTCTCTACTTTGTGACCATGGGAATAATAGTGACGACCCAGAAATAAAAACTCTGAACAGAATGAGAACAAAATAAATCAGAAAACAAACACAGTCATGGAACAAAAAGTACAGAAAATGGGTTTGACTAGTCATGCTTGGAATAGTAAAGGAGGCGTGCAGTCTTCAAATGATCCAGGAGAAGCTTATGGGGTCATGTGCGAGATGGACAAAAATCTCTTCCTGCCCCCTGTTTCCCACTTACATGCTAAAATCTAATCCCAATATGACAGTATTTGGAAATGGTGTCTGGGAGTATTAGCATAATTTCATAAAAATGAATTATTTTGAAACTATTAATACATTTTATATATCAAGGAATATTTTCCATTGCTTTGAAACTCAATAGTCATCCTTTCTTCAAACAAAAACAAAATGGGGCATGCAAGAGAAAATAACAGAATTTTAGGTTTCAGTAAAACTGGAAGTCATAGCAAGTAACTCCTACTAAAAATCATAAAATGTTGGGGCTGGAAAGATAGCACAGTGGGTAAGGCTCTTGTCTGTTGTGCAGCTGATTCAGATTTAATCCCTGACAACCCACATGGTTCTCTGAACCCCACCAGGAGTGTTCTCTGAGTGCAGAGCCAGGGAGAGCTCTGCACTGAGCTCTGATCAGAGCTGGGTGTGACTTAAAACAAACAAAACAAAACAAACAAAAAGATAAGGACAAATGTATATAATGACCTATAAAATAACTGTTTCCAAACTCATCAGAAGCAACAAGTGAAACTATTGCAAGAAATGGACAAATAGCAGGTAGTAGGAATTTAAAACAGGTAGTATAATTTAAAAAAGGGACATTGCAACTCAGGCTTTTGGTAATGTTTTATAGATTTGAAAGGCCTGGCAATCACCCGAATGCTTATTAAACAGGAAAAGAGCTAGACCGAATGCCGAGAAATGAATTTGGAAAGAGAACTAAGGAATCTCCATGAGAATGAAATACCCAAGAGATTCAAGTCCAGGATTCTCAGCTTTAAAAAAGTTGCTCTAAAAATATAAAGAACAACAAAGCAGAAAAAAGTCCATTTCAATATAAGAAAATACCAATGCAGCAAAGTCACAATAGACTAACACATTTTGAATAGAATAGGTTTTAAAATTAGCAACACAAGTGTAAGTTCAAAATAATAAACTCCGGTGCTTCGATTTCAACAAGAGGTGCACAACTTGCTCCCACCTTTTGTTTGCACACACAACATCTTCCCTCGAGTACTCTAGCACCACTGGAGTCTCACCTGCTCTGACCCCTGCGAAGAAACGGCTTCTCTGGATCACTTTCTTATTTGGCTCAGTTTTGCTGTTTGACCTTCTGCAGCAAAGTTCCTGCAAAGATTAGGATTCTGTCGTGTGCTTACAAGCTTAAGACTCCCTTGTCCTGCTCAACCCTTAGCATACTATGGGCTACAAGACTCATCCTGTAAACACTACCTGGAGCTCACAGCTCTCCTTTGGAACCAGTCAGCTGACCTGTGTTGCTTTCACACTAGGCTCCTCTGGCTTCTCTCCTAACAAAGCACTTTGCTTTTCTACCCCTGACTCTTGGCTTTGTTCTTATCCCTTTATAACAAGGTGTAGTTTTTAAAAAGTTGCTTTTTGTCTGCTTTCTCCCAACACCTAGAGTCAGAACAAGGTGATTTTCAGATATGCATACAGAGAATAGCTGCAATATTTGTCCAAGACTGAAAACAACAGGCTATATTAGTCCCTTTTATTTAAACACATACTTAACATTTTGACTCATTTTAGTTATTCCAAACTAAAAGGAAAATGAATCTAAAATAAAATATTCATCCAAGACAGTAAAATGTTAAAAAATACATGAGTATAAACTGCATAGATAGTAATGTGCTTTATAACCAAGTCATTCTCAGCTTTAAGATGCTTACTCAAATCTAAAGTGTAATTCAACTTATCTATTATCCATCTGAGTGGATGTATAATTAAAAACAATGTTCAGGTAGAATATTTTGATAGAACAGTACTGGGAAGTCACTCAATTTCCTCACACATTCAGTTTGTTCTATAAAGTGGGGAAAGAATACACATTTTCTCAAAAAAAATTTAAAATGGCAAGAAGTATAATAGTTTGTATGAAAATCAAAATAATAGACCATTCGAAGTTCTCTTATGAATATTATTTCTTTCTTGAGCAAATTGATCTTTTTTTATGTCTGAAATTTCATGCATGAATCATGTAACTCTGCTATGTTCATGTTTTTCAGGTTAAAGTGCAATTATATATTGCTGAAATGTTACAGACAGGAAGGTGCTATATGGGCTACGGACAAAGGAGAAATGGCACTTACTTCCTGTGCTCAAGATGTTATTATGTAAGGGAAGAGCTGCCACTAACATGCTAGAAGAAAACCAGTAAAAGAAAAACAGAAAAATAAACACTGTGCATGGAAAAAAAATCAAAAGAAATGTCTTGGTTAAAAAGATTAAAAAAGGCTTAATTTTTTGTAGGTTTTGGTTCACACTGCAGTGTTCAGGGGCTACGACTCTCAATGTGGTGCTCAGGGTAGCTCTCAGCAGTGCTCAGAGGACCCTGCTGGGGATTAAACTCAAGACTCCAACATGATAACCCTATGCTCCAGTCTCTTGAACTATCTCCCTGGACCAAAGCTTCATTTTAAAGAGAATCTAGGCTCAGATAGTGGCAATGAGAATAAGCAGGTAATTTCAAGGGGGGCGGGGATGGTGATCCAACAGGGATAAGCGTGGTTTGAATATTAGGACAGTGGATCCCCTGTGAATGCGCAGCCAACAGAGCACTGTTATTTAAGGCAAACAAGAGTGTAGGACTTCCTACCCTCAGTCACAGGGTTTGTTAAGAATGTCTCCAAATTAAGTTTGACAAAAAGGTAGAAAAATATATCTCTAGTATGATCTTGATCCATCTTTCTAACTTGTGGCCTTAATATGAAGCAAGTATCTATGTGTGTTCTTGTGTATTATAATCCTAAAGAAATCTTCAGTTTTATATTTTTTATATGGAGATACAACAGTAGCCATTAGACAGAATAGGTGTTTGAATTTTAAAACAATATCTTGTCTGGGACCACATATTGTGCATATAGTAATAGAAGAATTCAGAGAAACTCTTCAACATACATTCTTGATCAATTGTGTAAACTGTGTCTGGTCCTAGCAACCAAAAGTTGCTAGGACCCTACTTGACAAAAGTAGAAGTGAAACTTTTGTCAAGTTTAAATTAGTTTAGGAGCTGAGTGATACCCAGCAGGTAGGGCATTTGCCTTGCATGCGGCAGGCCCATGCCGGCCCGGGTTCGATCCCTGGCATCCCATATGGTCCCCAGCACCGCCAGGAGTAATTCCTGAGTGCAGAGCCAGGAGAAACCCCTGAGCATTGCCGGGTGTGACCCAAAAAAGCAAAAAATAAAATAAATTAGTTTAAATTATGTGTTTCATGATGCAGAGAGACAGGATATCTGCCTAGCATGCAGTTGATCCAAGTTTGATCCCTGACACCTGGCATTGTCAGAAATGAGCACAGAGTGAAGAGTAAACCCTAAGTATAGCAGGGTCTGTCTATGGAATAATTTGTGATGAGATAGACCAGGATCAATTTCAACTCTGAATTTTCATGTATAGGGCAATACTTACTTATCATTAAGTTAGAAATGCTTTTGGAAGATCTTTAAATTAGGAAGCAAAGTATATAAAGATTCTCTACAAGTGTATGGTAAGACTGGAGGAATCACTGGCATGTTTATTAAGTAGTTCCATCTGATCAAAGAAAAAGATAAGATGTAGAAATAAAAATGTAACTGAGTTTTTACTTGTTCTCTTAGGATTTGCCTCCTCTTTATTGATCACTTGATCACTTGAATCCCGTTATTCATCGATTTGCTCGAGCAGGCGCCAGTAACATTTCCATCGGACCCTATCACGTGCCAATGTAGCCCAATGGCATCTGGTTGATTCAGGAATATGAAGAGCCTCAAACCGTTCTTTCAGGGTCTTGACAAGGAAGTCTGACCATCTTGTAGATGGGCGGCCACATGATCTTTTGATATCCCGTGGGATCCAGTCGGTAACGGCTCTAGTCCAGCGGTTGTCTCCAAATCGCATTACATGTCCAGCCCATCTGATTTTCGATGCCTTGGCAAACGAGACAGCGTCCCTGATTGTGGAATAGCGACGGAGGTCAGAACTCCGATTCCTTCTCTCACTTGAGTGAGGCATGATATTCCAAGCATAGCTCTTTCGATTCCTCTCTGGGAGACCCGAATAGCATTCTCATCCTGCTTTCGTAGGGCCCAGGTCTCTGAGGTATATGTTAATGCAGGGAAAATGGTGGAGTCAAAGAGATGTGCCCGGAGCCAGAGGTTCGCTTTTTCTTTTAGCTATTTCTTCGATGCCTTTGAAGGCATTCCATGCCACTCTCTTCCTCCTGCGCAGCTCAGGTTTTAGGTCGTTCATCATGTTGATTTCTCCACCTAGGTACACATAACTGCTGCATTCAGAGATGTTTGTTCCATTGAGAGTGAATGGGGCCTCAGGAACTAGTTCGTTCTTCCTCTTTATTACCATTAAATATAAATATGGTAAATTCTCTTCATAGTGAGAAGAAACAAGATGAATCAAAGCATGGGAAGAATCCAAAGGCAATCCCTGGCCTATATCCCTGTCTGTGGCGGGCCAGAGCCAGAACATGATCTCCCTCCCAGAACATGACCAGCCAAGCACAGGGAGAGTGGGTAGCAGCTCTGCCCCGTGTATCTGGTCTCCATTTCATGGCCAACAGCCATTCTGGCCCTGACCCACCATCCCAATAAAGCCTTGGAAGAAGCCAGAGGAACCCCAGAATCATGATGACAACCATTTTCAATATCTGGGCTCCACAGCTTGTCAGAGTTTCCACCCAAGAGGAAAGATGACCTCAAACCCAGCTTGTCAGAGCCCCACCTTGTAGAGAAGGCTATTTCAAGCCCAGGTATGGCGGTCTTGGTAGATAAAGTCACTGGGCTTCCATGGAGATGGAGCTGGGGTCCCTTTCACCCACCTCTGTCCCATCTGGGAGGCATGTTTGACCTGCCCATGAACTGTTTCTGGGCTGTCAGCCGTGAACCAGAGACACAGATACATGGGGCAGAGCTGCTACCAGCTCTTCCCATTTCGATACAACAGTAAATTCAATAACTGATAACCTACCTACTAACAAGAGTATCCCATGTGCATGGCAGAGCCTGGAAAGCTGCCCATGTCATATTCAATAAAACAATAACAATAATAGACCTCATTCCAATGACTTAAATGAATGGTTTGAGGCTCTTTGAGTTCCCGGAGCAAGCAGATGCCCTTAGGCTACACTAGTACACTAGTATGCAACAGGGATGAATGAGAACATTACTGGTGCCCACTCCAGCAAATCGATGAACAATAGGGAAGAACAGTGAACAGTGATACAGAGATCTCTGTCTATACCCGATCCATTTCAGACCAATACTCTTGGTAACTCAGTTTCTAATATGCTTCAAACACTCATCAGCTGAACTTTGCTTGGACTTATGAGTCAATGCATAATCTAAGGGCAAGGACATAGATCAAGGAATTATAAAGAAATACCCCTGACACCATTTGGAGCAAAATATGTGAAAGTTCTCTAAAAAACGTTTATGGTAAGGATGACATTGATAAAATCTTAAGGCAACCCTGTGCAGTTGAAATTCAGCCCTCCCAAACCAGTTGTTAACAGATTTTCCTGAGATAATTATTCAGTATGCTACCTGCACGGCAGAGCCTGGCAAGCTACCCGTGTTGTATTTGATATGCCAAATACCAGTAACAATTATAGACCTCATTCCGAAATGGATTGAGGCTCTTTATGTTCCTGGAGTAAGCAGATGCCCTTGGGCTCTACTAGCATGAGACAGGACATATAGAGATGTTACTGGGGCCCGCTCGATTTGCTTCGAGCTTACTCAGTATTGCAATTGTACCCTAAAAACAAACAAACTCTCTCTCCCTCTGAGTGTGGTAGGCTGATATTGCATTTCATGGAAAACTTTCTCTTTAGATAGTTATTGGCAAGAATAATCCATGATAGTGTAAAATCTGTTCATTTGAAATACACTAACTAGAACAACTAATTCTATATTTTAAGGAGATTTTGTAATTCAGAAGATGTCTATGCTGATTGTGCATTTTCCCTAAAATACACCTATAAAATGCTAGGGTTTTTATGGTGTCTTTATTGTTGATGCATGTAGAGCTATACAATAACACTGAAGCCAGCTTACTCTTTTAAGTATTATATTTTTTAGCTGAAAAATCTTGTTAGTGAATGAGATATCGCCTCACACCACAGAGAATGGCCCATATCCAAAAGGGTAAAAAGCAACAAGTGCTGGCGTGGATGTGGGGAAAAGGGGGACTCTCATACACTGTTGGTGGGAATGTCGACTTGTACAACCTTTCTGGGAAAACAATATGGACATTCCTCCAAAGACTAGAAATTGAGCTCCCCTTTGACCCAGCCATACCGCTCCTGGGAATATACCCTGGAAAGCCAAAACGCACAGCGGAAACACAATCCGCACTTTTTTATTTTCATAGCAGCACTGTTCACAATAGCCAAAACCTGGGAAACAACCAGTATGCCCGAGAACTGATGACTGGATAAAGAAACTTGTGGTACATCTACACGATGGAATACTATGCAGCTGTCAGAAAAAATGAAGTTATGAAATTTTGCTATAAATGGATGGATATGGAAAGAATCATGTTGAGTGAAATTAGTCAGAAGGAAAGGGAGAGACATAGAATGACTGCATTTATTTGCATGGCATAAATATACTAGGTGATCTTACCAAAAGTGGAAATTACCACAAGCGTGTGGGAGTCAGAGGTTGGTTTAGATAGAGAAAGGAACATGAGTGAATAAATGTCTAAAGTTCTGATGCTAACATAGAACTGAGCATTAAGGACAGACAAAAAATACAAATGATGGCTTCTAAGTGTGCGTAGTGCAACCCACAATGTGTGGGAGAAGGAGGAGAGAGAGAGAGGAGAGGAGAGGGAGATAAAGAACCTGCCATTTAGGCGGGATGTGGGAGGGGGAGGGAATTGGGGACATGGGTGGTGGCTGAGGGGCACTGGTGGAGGGCGGGGTGCTGGAACACTGTGTGACCGGGAAACCCCCAAGCGTGAGCAACTTTGTAATTGTATATCTCACGGTGGTATAATAAAAATGTTTAAAAAAAAAAAAATAAATAAAGATGAAATGAACCCAAAAAAAAAAAAAAAAAAAAAAAAAAGAAAAATCTTGTTAGTGAGAAGGAGGTTTTTTGCAAAAAATTTTAATAAGGGACAATTTCAAAGAGTTTTAGGTACAACCTCTGTTGTCAGGAACAAAAATAATTGCCCAATTCTCTCTGATACTCTTGAAAATTTTGTGGTTTCCATTGGAAGCCTCCACTAATTTCTTTTTCAAGCCACCCTTGATATTTAGGAAATGATCAGTACAATAAAGAGAGATGTGGGGTCTTGGTATTCAGCACCTCAATTTTTAATGATTTCATTATGCATTCCACCCTGTAATTTTGGAATAAGATTATCATTTTACCTTATTGTTGCAAATTCTTCAATTTTATACTGCATATTTTTTTACAGAGTTTCTGACTATACCAGCAACATATGAGTGTATTGACTTATAATATCACCCATAGATCATTTGTCACTTGTCACTTGTCTTCCTGTTGTTCATAGAGTTGCTTGAGTGGGTGCCAGTTAGTTGGGAATGAGGTCCATTATTTGTTACTGATTTTGGCATATCAAAACACCACAGGTAGCTTACCAGGCTCTTCCATGGCTCTGGGTTCATCTCACGGGGCCCAGTTATTTTTTCTATGTCAGACCATCAACCATCCAGGGCCCAAGGGCCCAGAGCCTGGGATGGAGGGGGTAGGGCAAGTCTGCCTCCTGTCTCACGCAACTGGGCACTGAAGCCACACCTGCAACACCTCGAGGGACAGGACACCCAAGATAATTCTATTCAAATGGACATTAGGAAAAACACCCCCCCAAAATATGCTCTTTTTATTATTAAGGGCATTCAGATAGGAAAGGAAGAAGTCAAACTGTCATTATTGGCAGATCACATGATATTATACTTAGAGAACCCTAAACTATCAAAAAAAAACCTCTTAGAAACAATAGATTCCTATAGTAGAGTGGCAGGGTACAAAATCAATATCCAAAAGTCAAGGGCTTTCCTACATACAAATAATGAAAGAGAGGAAAGTAATACTAAAAAAACGATCCCATTCATAATTGTGCCACAGAAAATCAAATACCTAGATATCAGACTAAATACCACTGACAAAGCAAATGGAAGCAAAGATAAACAAAAGGGATTATATAAAACTGAAAAGCTTCTGCACTTCAAATAAATCAAGATACAGAGACAGCCCACAAACTGGGAAAGGATATTCTCTCAATACCAATCTGATAAGGGTTTTATATACAGGATATATCAGGCTCTGGTAGAACTTTACAAGAAGAAAACAGTCAACCCCATCAAAAAAATGGGAAGAAGAAATAAATGGAAACTTCCCAAAAGAAGAAATTTGAATGGCCAAAAGGCATATGATAAAGTGCTCTTCATCATTAATCAGGGAGATGCGAATCAAAACAACAATGAGGTATTATTTCATGCCACAGAGACTGGCACACATCCAAAGAGCAAGAACAACCAGTGCTGGTGTGGATGCGGGGAGAAAGGGACTGTCATCCACTGTTGGTGGGAGTGCTGACTGGTCCAGCGCTTTTGGAAAACAACATGAACATTCCTCCAGAAACTAGATATTGAGCTCCCATTTGACCCAGCAATACCACTCCTAGGAATATACCCTGGAGACCCCAAACACACACAGAAGAAACACTATCTGCACTTTGATTTCATCATAGCACTATTCACAACAACCAGAATTTGGAAACAACCTGAATGTCCGAGAACAGAATACTGACTAAAGAAACTATCAGTGCATCCACACAATGGAATACTATGCAGTTGTCAGAAAAGACAAAGTCATGAAATTTGCCTTATAAATGGGTGCACATGGAGATTATCGCGCTGAGTGAAGTTAGTCAGAAGTAAAGGGCAGATATAGAATTACTGTATTTATTGGTGGGATATAAGTATATCCTAATGTTCCACTAATTGTGGGGGAAAGGAATCGCCACACTAGAATTGAGCAATGAATGCACACAAAGGAATTTACTTGATAATCTCTAAATGTCTGTAGGGCAAGCCACAATATGTGTGTGTGTGTGTGTGTGTGTGTGAGAGAGAGAGAGAGAGAGAGAGAGAGAGAGAGAGAGAGAGAGAAGGGAAAAGGGCCTGCTACAGAGGCAGACTGGCGGAGGGTGAGGGAATTTGGGACATTGGTGGTGGGAATAGGGCACTGGTGGAGGGACAGGGACAGGTGTTGAAACTATGTATGACTGAAACCCAATCATGAACATCTTTGCAATTTTATAGTGCGGTGGTATAATAAAAACTAAATAAATTAAAAATATGCTCTTGATTCAATTAACCAAAGGACCTTAAAGTTTCATGATTGTAGAGATTTAGAAAACATACTTAGTAAGGACTATGCTTCCTATAAAGGTTATAACAGAAGAAGTATGAGCTGTGGCCTGTAGTCTGTTTTTTCTAGTTCAGTTTTGTCACTCACAAGAAATAAAAGCTATTTTTCTTGTTTGAATGCATGTTCTCATCTATAGAAGTGGTTATATAAAATACCTAGGAAGTTTCTGCTTTGTGTACAAACTGAATCTCATGTAAAGTTACATGACAAAATATTCAGAATTTGCTGAAAGAAAATCAAGCTTGGGGAAAACACTGTAATGTTTGGAAGAATTTATACCTAGCAATCAGTGTAAGACAGTAATCACTAGAAAATAAGGATTAAATTATGTAGCATGTTCCTGACCTCAAAAAGTATTTTATGTATTAGTGACATTCTTATTCCGAGATCGATCTGTGAGATATGGATACAGTTTTAGAGAGATTTGGTAATTTCAAAAAGGATCCACAACTAGAATGTCTCAAGGAGCAAGATTTGACCCAGGCCTATCAATCATCACAGCTATAACCAAAAAGAAGAAAAATTCTTCTCTGTCTCTATAACCAAACTCTATTATTATTCAAAAAAGGAACTCTGTAACTCAATTCTTTATCATAGTATATAATAATAGAGTCTGGCTGGCTGGGCTTTCATAACTTCCTCCTCAAAGTCTCTCTGATTCATGGTTCCAGACTTTGTCACACGTACTCTGCACAATACTATTACTTGAGTAAAAAATGCATGCCTGTAAAAAGAATAAATACTGATGGACAATATACAGGAATAGGAAGAAAAGCATCTACACAGGGAATTTCATTTGTGCACAAAACTTGGATTTCTAATGTTGTTTTAAGAGGTAGGAAGGACTACTCCAGGGCTCATACCTGGTTTGTTAGTGGTGAACTTGTCAATGTGGTCTTTGAAGTTCATCTGGTCCCTAATCGACTGCATATAATGAAAATACAGTGAGTGTAAATCACAGGGAGCTTTTACATTTCATTGGAGCAGGTAGACTTGTGCGAGCCTTTTGAAAAGTAATTTGATCTTGTGTGTCTGTCACGAAATTTGAAACATTTCATTCTCTTGTTACTTTGATTCTTCTTAGTAAGTTTTTTATCTCAGGAGCATAATTCTAGATATATCAGCAGTTTCATAAAAGATTTTATTACAGAATTTTTTAAGGAATGGACAAAATGCAAACATATAATTGTCCTGAAACAATAATAAATATAATATAGTACACATATTTGTAGAATATAATGTAGACCTTAAAATATTTATGAATGAGTAATCTAATAAATAAGTTATGTATTTATGTTCACTTAAAATGGCAAAAATGTTGTTATACATACTTATGCATTTTTATTGAGCTGAAAGGAACAAATCTATGTGAAGAAAAATGTAAATAACAATTTTCATTATTCTTATAACAGTGAGATATAGATTTTCCCTCATTTTTGTATTTATAGGTTTCTCATGATAATTTGCTTTTATAATAATGAATCTGTTCCCAATAACCAGTGATTTCCAGTATATGGCATTTTCTTTTGCCTTAAATTTAGTTTTATTATTTGTAAATAAATGCATTCTATTTAAAGAATAGGTACCTTGACTGAGTGATTTTACCAAAGGGTGTATTTGGGGTACTAGGGAAATTCAGGTGATTTTTTTTCAGTTTCTCATTTTTAGGAGACTTACAGTGTCTAGTGACTTTTGTGGTCATAAATCGAGAAAAACTCATAATAAGTAGAGACCTGAAATAAGAACACACTACCTGTGATAGAGAGGACAGCGCTACCAACACACACACACACACACACACACACACACACTCACACGCACACACACATCTGCTCCCAAATGTCAGTGATGTAGAGTTTGGAAACAAGGGCCCAAAGTAATGTTCTTAATTTTCATTAATTCTAAACTGTCATGAAACTCTAAGACATTTTTTTACTGGATCTTTATTTTTTTAACAATTTCAAAAATGTTCATGTTTGGATTTCAGCCATACAGTGTTCCAGCACCCATCCCTTCACCAGTGCCCATTTCCCACCACCAATGTCCCCGATTCCCTCCCCATTGGCAGGTTCTCCATCTCTTTCTCTCTCTCTCTCTC
>JAJIBD010032408.1:0-25781 GCA_021461705.1 Cryptotis parvus
CCATCCTTGCATTCCGGGATGAATCCAACTTGGTCATGATGTATAATCTTCTTGATGAGTCTTTGGATTCTGTTTGCTAGTATTTTGTTGAAGATCTTAGCATCTGTGTTCATCAGGGATATTGGTCTGTAGTTTTCTTTCTTTGTGTTGTCTCTCCCTGCTTTGGGTATCAGGGTGATATGTGCCTCGTAGAAGCTGTTTGGGAGTGTTTCTGTTTCTTCTATTTCCTGGAAGAGCTTGAAAAGGACTGGCAGTAGGTCCTCCTTAAAGGTTTGGTAGAGTTCACTAGGGAATCCGTCTGGACCTGGGCTTTTGTGTTTGGGAAGTCTTTTAATTACTGTTTCTATTTCCTCAATGGTGATAGGCTTATTCAGGTATTGGAGGTCTTCTTGTTTCAGCCGTGGGAGGTTATAGGACTTCAGGAATTGATCCATTTCTTCTAGATTCTCATGTTTCACGGCATACAGGCTCTCAAAGTAATCTCTGATGATCTTTTGGATTTCTGTGGTTTCTGTTGTGATGTCACCCTTTTTATTTCTGATTCTGTTTATTTGGGTTCTCTCTTTCCCTGTCCTTACAAGTCTTGCCAATGGTTTGTCAATCTTGTTTATTTTTTCAAAAAACCAGCTCTTGGTTTCATTAATCTTTTGGATTGTTTTTTTTTTGGTTTCCAACTCATTGATTTCCTCTCTAAGTTTTATTATTTCCCTTTTTTCTGCCTGGGTTGGGCTCCTTTTGTTGGTCTTTTTCTAATGTCTTCAGCTGTGTAGTCAGGTTATTTATGTGGGCCCTTTCTTGTTTCCTGATGAATGCTTGCAGGGCTATAAACTTCCCTCTTAACACGGCTTTTGCCGTGTCCCACAAGTTCTTATAATTGGTATCTTCATTTTCATTTATTTCCAGAAATCTTTGGATTTCCTGTTTGATTTCTTCTATGACCCATTTGTTGTTCAGCAGTGAGCTGTTCAGTTTCCAGGTGTTTGGTTTGACTCCCTGTTTTTGGCGTACGGTTAACTTCCATTTTCAGTGCATCATGGTCTGAAAAAGATAGTTGACACAATTTCTATCTTTTTAATTTTATTGAGGTATGCTTTGTGGCTCAGCATGTGGTCTATCTTGGAGAATGTTCCATGTGCACTAGAGAAAAATGTGTATTCAGCTTTTTTGGCATGAAAAGCCCTGTATATATCCACTAGCTCTCTTTCTTCCATTTCTTCCTTCAGGGCCAATATTTCCTTGGTGAGTTTCAGTCTTGTTGATCTGTCCATCGTTGATAGAGCAGTGTTGAAGTCTCCAACTATTATTGTGCTACTGTCAATGTCTTCTTTGAGGTCTCTTAGCAGTTGTTTTATGTATTTTGCTGGCCCCTCATTGGGTGCATATATGTTTAGTAGTGTAATTTCTTCCTGGTGTACATACCCCTTAATTAATAAGAAGTGGCCTTCGTTGTCCCTTCTAACCTTTTTAAGCCTGAAGTCTATATTATCTGATACTAATATGGCCACACCAGCCTTTTTTGGAGGAGTTGTTTGCATGGAGAATGGTCTTCCAACCTTTGACTCTGAGTCTATGTTTGTTCTGCTTATTCAGATGCGTTTCTTGTAGACAGCAGAATGTTGGGTTCAATTTTTTAATCCATTTTGTCACTCTGTGTCTCTTAATTGGTGCATTTAGACCATTGACATTGAGAGAGATTATTGTCATCGGATTTTGTGCCATCTTTCTTTTTTGTGTTTGTTGTGCTTATGGGTTTGGTCGCATTAGAGTAGACCCTTCAGTCCTTCTTTTAAAGTTGGTTTTGAGTCCATGAAGTTCCTGAGTTGTTGCTTATCCATGAAGTTGTTTATCTTTTCCTTCATATCTGAATGTGAGCCTGGCCGGGTAAAGAATTCTCGGTGAAGCCTGCAGTTCATTGAGCCTTTTCGCAATATCCCACCATTGTTTTCGGGCTCGGAGTGTTTCATCAGAGAAGTCTGCTGTAAATCTTAGAGATGTTCCTTTGTATGTGATTTCCTTCTTTGATCTTGCTGCTTTCAGTATTCTATCCCTATCTATAGTTTTTGTCATTTTTATTAAGATGTGTCTTGGAGTATTCTTGTTGGGGTTTCTTTTAGCTGGTATTCTACGGGCCTCTTGGATCTTGAGGCAAGCATTCTTTAGTTCCGGGAACTTTTCAGCAATGATGGCTTTGACAGTTTCTTCTTCATCAGGGTTTTCTTCTTGCCCTTCTGGGACCCCAATGATCCGTATGTTGTTTCTTCTGGCTTCATCCCGATTATCTCTTGTTGTCTGTTCGGTAATTGTGAGCCCTTTTTTCTATCTTCTGGTGTTGTGTACAGAATCTTTGGAACTCGTCTTCGAGATCACTAATTCTTTCTTCAGTAGCTATTATTCTGCTATGATGGCCTTCCACTGTGTTTTTTATTTCATTTACCTCATTTTTAATACCTGTCATTTCCCTTTGCATTTTCCTCACTTCTGCTATCATGTCCTCTTGTATTTTATTGATTTTGCATTCCATTGCTTCTTTGAATTCCTTTTGAATCCTTAACAGTTCTTTCCGAAATTTTTTTCAGATAGGTTATGCAACTCATTGGTATTGCTTGACTCATCTGGACCAGTGACTTCACTCACAGAGCTTGATGGAATTTTGCGTTGCTTTACCATTATGACTATTGTAGGTTGCAACTGTGAGTTCTTGGGTGACTAGATAGTACAGTTAGTAGGGGTCTGGTCTGTTTGAAGAGTTTGGGTGGGTAGCAAGGATGTAGGAACCAAGGTTCACTGGTACTTCATGCAAGGTAGGTAGTGAGAGGGTCGCTGAGCGCGTTAGCGTCCGTGCGGTTTTGAGTTTTGGGATGTTCCCAGAAGCTCAGGGCGCACGGGTCGGGTCAGTCGCGGGTGGAACCAAGGCACTTTGCCTTGGTTCCCGTTGATGGAGTTTCCGCTCTTCCCTGGGGCAGCTTGGGGTCCGCGGAGACGCAAGAATTACTCACACACCTGTGGGGGAGTCGAGGCGTTTCCCGGGAACTCAGGGCGCACGGGTCGGGGTCAGTCGGGCTGGAACCAAGGCACTTTGCCTTGGTTCCCGTTGATGGAGTTTCCGCTCTTCCCTGGGGCAGCTTGGGGTCCCGCGGAGATGCAAGAATTACTCACACACCTGTGGGGAGTCGAGGCGCTTCCGGGAACTCAGGGCGCACGGGTCGGGTCAGTCCGGGCTGGAACCAAGGCACTTTGCTGCATCAGACTTTTAATTGAGAAGCTGTGAGCAGGCTAACAATGACAACTTTCTGTTTTTTTTTTTATTCCAACTCTGATTTTTTGAAATACGGGAGAGGAAAGAGACAATCTGAGATCTGACATGTGCTTTACAAACATGCACTTATTTCCTGTTTTTTTCTATTCACATTGTGTGTGTGTGTGTATGTGTGTGTGTCTGTGTGGAGAGATGGTTAGGGGTACATCTGGCTGTACTCAGAAACTACTCTTTGCTCTGTGGTGATCAGAATATTCAATGCCAGATATTAAACCTAGGCCTCCTACATGCAAAGCACACACTCAGTCCTTTAAGCTATTGTTTTGCCCCTTGTTCAGTTTTATCATTTTTGAGGGGGAGACCACTCAGCCATGCTGAGAGCTTACTCCTGGCAGGTATCCAGGTTCTAACCCAGGTTGCCAATGTGTAAGACAAATGCCTTTCTACTGTTCTTTCTCTCATGCCCATTATTCATTTTTTTTTAATTTTTGGGTCACACCCAATGATGCTCAGAGGTTACTCCTGTCTTTGCACTCAGAAATTAACTCCTGGTGGTGCGTGGGATTCCAGTGGGGAAAAAAAATTGAAACTGGGTCTTTCAAAGATACTGCTTTGTTGAGGTAACATGCCAAGATTTTATTACTTCATGCAGTCTATATACATTATCAGGACCTCAGTAGAATGTCATTTAGTAGAAAATCAGATATGTTGCATTTCAAGTGGTCTTTGATCTGTACATTTGTCTTAGAGTTGTGTTTTTTCAAAGGAAAAAAGCAGACTGATACAGTTTTTACCTCTCAGCCAGAGCTTCTTTTAACAAAGTCCAAAGAAACCAAATCATATTATGTTGGTCTGATTTGACTTTTCCAGGCAGTATATAGAAGGGTAAAAGGTCCCTGATTCTATCAAATATGCCCTGAAAAATAAATCTTGTGATTTGTTCATCTTCTCTCCATCTATCAAAATGAAACTAATAAACAGTCCCAGATGCAGCAGCAGAGAAATGAAAAAAAATTCTTCTATATCAACTCAGGAAAAACTAATATTTATCAGACATAGCGTGATCATCAGTCTCTTCCACTCATAAGCTCCATTTACTTAAAGAAAAATTAACATATGTAAAAGCGAAGTACTAATCTCTTCCGTGAGCAGGATTTTGGTGGTAAGTATTCAATTTAACATAAGTTTATAAGGTAGAAATACATTGAAGTGGACATTGATGAATTAATTACTCTCTTTTGTATTATCTTGCAGGAAAAATATTACTCTATAATGTTTGTGTTTTCATTGTACATTTCACATTTATGCTTGCTGTATAAATGGTTGAGAAACCAAGAAAATAAGCAATGTTGTAGTTTTTTATACAGATAGGCAAAGCAATTAATGTTAAGACATATGATCATTATGAAATCTTTTTAGTGAATGTTTATGTGTATGTCAACCTTGGGTGATCAACTTGGTTCTTTCACCAGTTTAGTGATATATTAGTTTCATTGGTTCCTATGAATCATGAGATCATGGCAGAGATTATTAACAAAAATGAAAGTGGGAGTCTACACTAATAAGTGTTGGATATTAACACAAGTGTTTTAGGTTTCGTCAGTGAATTGCCCTTTTTCCTTCCCCCAGAGTTTACAGTGGTATTAAGAGCACCCCTACTCCCTGAATTTATCTTTAACCTTTCCTCTGTGCCTTACCACTCATTCTGTTTGCTACTAAATTCTTCAACTCAGGTTTGGTTACTTTGAAGTTAATCCTTCTGATGATTCTGCATGGTGAGTCTATAGTGTATTATTTGCTTTTTACCTCCCCTATAGCCCCTTCATATTTTACTATAAAAGTGTTCTTTGCTTAAACACAGAAAGACTGTTAATGCTGTCTCCTAATATTTGGGAGTTAATTATTGGTTCTGTAATATATCTACTCCTGGGCATCTGTCATCATAACTACTTGACTCAGGACTCACTCACCTGAGCTCCTAATACCCCAAAAGGATCCCACCGAGGGATCTCTGGATGGACTTGGGCTAAGCAGTAAAGCTACCACGGCATCAATATGGGACAGTCTAGAAATCATAAAGCACTGCCTTGGTTCAAGCGGTAATGACTTAAGAGTCAGGAACCTATGGAGTAGGAGAAGCTAAAGTCTTGAGGATTTAGTCTTGATTTATAGTAAAAGCCCCGCTGGTTTTTAACCTTTGCCCCTGTAACCCCGAGAACTAACATTTTGGAATCTGTATATTTTTCCTGTGTTAATCCAAATAACTGCAAATATTAGTGAGAAGTAAACTTGAGCGTTTGATATGCACTAGCAGCTAGGGAAAGAGAAAAGTAATAGAGATGAAATGACACCCTTGGATGCATTTCTCAGTGTAGCCTCTAGACAGGGAATCTCCTTGAATCAATCACTCCCAAAAGAATTAGCACTTTACCTCTGTAAATGATCTGTCATGCTTACATGCAGTCCTATACCTCAAACCCCTCAGGTTTCCTATAATGAGGTTGTCTGATTCTAAATAAATGGGCCACTAACCATCAGTCAGGGTCCCTGTCTCCCCCATCTTCTCATTCCTCTATCAGGGAGGGGACACTCGACCAATGGATGTGTTGTACCAAGGGACCCCTGACACACCTCACCCCATCTTCTTCACAAATCAGGATGCGAAATCCTGCTGTTACTCTAGAGTGGGTTGCAGAGAGCAGTTTGGGTGAAGCTGTAGTCATCTCAGGTGTAAAACACTATGCAACTTTCTTATAGCTCTAGGCAAGCACCTGTCCAGCCTATCAGCCCACAATGAGCAGTTACAACAAAGGTTGTAGATCAGTGGCTTCAAGCTTTCTAAAGCTGTAGACCTGGATTGGTCTGTGAACCAGTGGTTGAAGGCCACTAACCTAGAAAATTAGGAAACACTGTTCCATGAGTATTCCACTTCTTTTTTTTTTGTGTGTGTGTGGGGGGTTATACCCAGTGATTATCAGGGGGTTACTCTTGGCTCTGCACTCAGGAAAGACTCCTGGTGGTGGTCACAGGACCATGTGGGATGTGAAGGATAGAACCTGGGTTGGCTCTGAACAAGGCAAACAGCCTACCCACTGTGCTATTCTGACAACGATAATCCCACTCATCAGTTCAGGAGAAAGAAATGTTGAATTATGTTATTCTCTTAGTTGGAGGCTCTGCTGGGATGGCAGGCCAGGACTAAACCCGCCTTCCCTCCCAGGCACCTTGTGATCATCTGGGCACAGGGAGATACAGTAGCAGCTCTGCCCCCATTTATGTGAGTCTCTGGATCAGGCATACCTGGTTGGGGTTGAAAAAGACTGTTGTAGGGGTGAGACTCTGATGAGCCGGGCTTGTGATCCGCTCTTCTGCTGGGTGGAGCTCTGATGAACTGGGGAGAGCCTCGCAAGAAGCCAGAAGAGCCTCACTAGAAGCCAGAGGAACCCACACACCATGAAGGCCACCATTTTCCACATCTGGACTCCACAGCTCTTCAGAACTCCACCCAGTAGAAGAGCTGTCCCAAGCCCCCACTCATATGGCCACTTTGCAGCCACGTGGTTCATCAATAAATGCACGAGATGAGAGGCGACTACAAGAGTATCCCACCCGCAAGGCAGAGTCTGGCAAGCTACCCATCCGTATTTGATATGCCAAAAAACAGTAACAATTATAGACCTCATTCCTGTGACCTGATGGAATTGTTTGAGGCTCTTTTTCCTGGAGTGAGCAGATGCCCTTGGGCTACTGTAGCATGTGACAGGACATATGGAGATATTACTGGTGCCCACTCTAGCAAATTGATAAACAACAGGAAGACAACTGATATAAGTGATTCTCTTAGTTCTTTCCGTAACCCCACCACAATACAGAGTCACAAAACCTGTTGGTTTCTCTCAGTACTGATAGAACTTCTACATTTGTTCTCATCCATCTGACCCAGTATCAATTCACCATCTAATGGATAAAAATGCAACAGGGCGAGTCAGATCCTGCTTGAATTTTAAGTGTCCTGTTTTTACCATAACAATAAATGGCAAAAGGATTTTTCCTTTTTATTTTTGGCATTGCTTTTACAGACAGTCACTTGATACCAGATCTTGTTATCTCCTAGTTCCACTATATTTTCACAAGGAGTTGAAATAAATATGAAACTGAGGCCCCCATCCTGGATTTCCTTGAAGCTAACATATATCTTAGCTTTCAAGTAAAGAAGTACAGTTGATCTGAGCAAATAATATTCTTATTGCTTTATTTCTCTAACTCCATTGAATTTCTTTTCAATTTATATTTCATGCTTGCCATCTTTGCCATCATAATAGGAGTGCTTTACTTTGTAAAATTATACCAATAACAAATTTAATTGTATACAAACACTTCTTTATATCTAAAGAATAATTGACTAAGAGAATAAATAAAGAAATGAGCGGAAGTGATCATTTAGTGATCTCAGTGTTGATATCTGGAATGAGATCAGAGAATAGCGGTAGGCAGAATTCATACAGTGATTGTGTAATATGAGAGAGGAAGGAGAGAAGAAACAGAACAGCAGGTAGTAGGTATGAGTGGAAAAACACAGGAAATAGAAAATACAATACAGTACCTTCTGTTTTCACCTAAGAAAAATATCAATTTTCTGTCTCCTGATAGATGCTTCAGAAAGCTTAATATGCTTCTGAAGAAAAAGGCCAGGGAATCTAAAAATGTTTCCAGTACTACCCTGTGGAGTACCACCAAGACTAGTTTGAATAAAATGAAAAAGCAAAGTAGAGATATATTTCATTTTCATTGGAAGCTAAAAGATTTTTTCTTCTCCAGTGAGACCTTACCCTCCCCATAAAAACCCAAAACCCTCCATCCACATCAGTCCTATATCTCCATCCACAGTAGTCATCTATGTTAAATAAAAATCATTTTGACCAACATTTTCTGGATATTTCATTGTCTTGTCAACAGCAACATGGTAATTGGTATGAATGTCTGAAAAAATCAAAGCCTTTCAGAAATGATAGGCATGATTTAGTCCCACTGGCATGGCTCTCATTAAATCTGCAAGGACTATGTAGTACAAATGTAAAGATTCCTTTATACAGCACTGCAACCCCCTCGGGGAACCTCATTGAAAATGTACATGACAGATCAGGTAGGAAATACTGTTGCTCAAATAAAGAGAAAATAGAAAATGAGAGCAAGATAGCGTAAGCCTTACCTTACATAAAATATTAACTAATCATTACAAAATAAATTTTATATATAATACAATCTGAATGAGTCTATATTTAAGAGTTCTGATATGGCAGACATACATTTCACTAATTTTTTTAAAGTCTTAGGTAAAATTGAAAGGAGTTTCTCTTTAAACTTATTTGCTAATATAGATTTATTGGATTATTCCAGTAAAACATTATCCAAATCTCCTCACTTAAAAAATCAGGATATGAATTTTTTGCCTTAGTGACCATCACCATATCTCTCTTTCTTCCCTACACGTAGAGCTCATTCCTGGAACACATGTACATCTGCCCTGCTACATATTACATGTCTCACCAGCAAATCTATATGTTAAAATTCCACTTTCAATGCTGTGAGAGGATATGAATATATGGAAAGAGATGATGATATATAAAGGAGGGGCAGAGCAGATATAAAGAGGAAGTGGAGGGAGCATGCACCTGCAATGCCAGTGTGCCTAATTTTCCTCCAAAGTAAGCTAATCCAATGGAATATAATTACTAAGGAAACAACAGAAAGATGGATTTACAGATCTGTTTAGAGATTAATGATGGAGAAAAAATGAGAGTCATGATTTCCCCTTAATGATACAGCAACCTTCCTCCTTCCTTCCTTCCTTCCTTCCTTCCTTCCTTCCTTCCTTCCTTCCTTCCTTCCTTCCTTCCTTCCTTCCTTCCTTCCTTCCTTCCTTCTTTCTCTTCTCAATAGTCTGGTTATCTTCAATTAGTTAAATATAATTTTAAAAAATATATTTACAATGTTTAAAAAATTTTTAAATGATAAAATCAGCTACATACCATTTGGCCTTGAGTCCATACTTCCTTACTGTGAACCTATTACTGCAGTGGCTTTACATGTTTTCTCTCCCCACATAGGCACATTTGTTTTTTCAGAGCCATTGAGAGTAAGCTATGCATAGCATGTCATGTTACCCATATTGCAGCCTTTACTTTCTTGCATCCTGCTCTGGTGTTGTAAATACAGGTTCATAGGGTTGAGGTGCCAGGAATTCATCACAATGTTCCTAGGCTCCAGAGTAAAAATTGCACCTTAGAAACTGCTTCCTGCTGTCTTCCATGGCGCGATACCACTCTGTCTTCTACCCACTTGGATACTGTTTTTTTTTAAAGCAAAACATATTTTATTATGGAGGTTTTAGGATGGGGAAGGAGTGAGAAAGGGGAAATGCAGGTGCCACATTGATTTAAGCAGCACATGGGCTTGGGCAGCATATGTGCCTGGACACAGTTTTATCCCCATATCATAGAAGCCTTTTTTGTTTCTCATGAGGTTTCATATCAGTGGTTATCGGGGGAGGCTTGGCATTTTTTAGGCATTTGGGCCATTGTTCGTGATTCTCAAGAGTTATTCCTGGCTCTGCAATCAGGAATTACTCCTGGTGGTGCTTGGGAACCATATGGGATGCCAGAGATCAAATCCAATCTACTGTACTATTGCTCTGGTCCCCTCAGATCCATTTTTTATGCAAATAATCCAAATTTTTGTGCAGATTTGTTGTTTCGGTGAGAGCAAATAGTACGGGTTCTCTCTATTTGGTTATGTTGACCTACCCCACCTGCTCTCCCCTGACTCTATTTCCTCTTTGTAAATAAACACTATTTTCATCTTAATCTTTTCTTTGGGTACAAAAAATACCATGCCTTTACAACCCTTCCCTATATATGTGATCTACAAGACCTGTTGGGTCACTAAGTAATAGGACACATGGCTGAGGGTGAGAAAGAAAGGAAGAAAGAAAAGAAAAGAAGGAAGGAAGGAAGGAAGGAAGGAAGGAAAAGGAAGGAAGGGAAGGAGGGAAGAAAAGAGGGAAGGAAGGAGATAAGGAAGGAGGGAGGGAAGGAAGTGAAGGAAGGAAGGAAGGAAGGAAAGAAGTAAGGAAGGAGGGAGGAAAAGAAGGAGGGAAGGAAGGAGGGAGGGAAGGAAGGAGGAAAGAATGGAGGGAGGGAGGAAGGAGCGAAGGAAGGAGGGAAGGAAGGAGAAAAAAGAGGGAAGAAAAGGAGGGAAGGAAAGGAGGGAAGGAAGGAGGGAAGGAAGGAGGGAAGGCTGAGAGCCAAGACGATGATATTGGACATCCCTGAGTAAAGTTAAAACTCTGTTAGGGAAAATATGTTCCATACTTTTCTTTTTTGGTGGAAATAGCAAGTAATGAAGAGGAAAGGACCATGCCACAGTGATGGAATGATGTCAAATATTTCCCTTCAGTGACAGACCTGGTTCAGAAGGTAAGATGGGATTTTGGATGAGGGAACTCAGCTCTTTTGACAGCAGAAAGACCATTTAGCTTAACTTCACAGTTTTCTTCATGGGCTGAATAATCTAAAGACAATGTCACCTTTTATTGCAAGTATAACAGTTTGATCTGAATAACTTTGTATAACTAGAATTATCATTAAGAGGCAATGACTGAACTACACAGCCCAGAAGTGAAATCGACTTCTGTAGAGATGAAATCTGAGTCATGCTTAGAGTACATTACATTAACATTTAAAATATACCTTCACCTTGGGGCTAGAGCAATAGTATAGCAGGTAGGGCATTGCCCTGCATGCAGTTGACCCAGATTAGATTCCGGGAACCCATACGGTCCCCCAATCTGGCCAGGAATGATCCCTGAGCTTAGAGTAATCCTTGAGCGCCTGTGGGTGTAAGCCCATAATTAAAAATAAAATAATAAACCAACATGAGGGCTGGAAAGATAGTGCAGTGGATAGGGCGCTTGCTTTCCACATGGCCAACCCCTGGGTTATCTCTGAGCACAGAGATAGGATTAAGTCCTGAGTACTAGACCTGAGTACTTCCATATGCAGTCAAAAAACCCAAACAAACAAAACAAATAATAAAAATAAAAGTAATCCAATATGAAGAAAAAAATTGTTACTATTTGAGATGCTATAAATAATGCAGCAATGTTCCAGAAAGAAGCAAGTTTTTTGTTTTATTTTAATTTAAGGCTATGTTTGTTTGAGTTCAGCGATGGAAAACTTATATCATCTCCAGAAAGCTGGTAATCTTATTTAAAAAATTGTGTCTGAAATTCATATGCTGTTTTATCCCTGAGGAGAAAGAAACAGTTGATTCTGATCCTTTACAGTGTTTTAGTCAATGTGATATACAAATGTTTACACTTATTTATGTGACAGGACATTAATAAATGTACCCATTTAGTTATTTGGGCAAATTCGGTTCTTACCTCTCACAAATTGTTCTTTGTAACATTTGGCTGGCAAAGCTTTTAGCAGCCAGGTTATCACATATTGAAATTTACCCTTGCTGGTCTCAGACACATTAGTATTATGAGTGATGGACGAATAAAGCACACTGAAATGTAGCTTAGATTAAGCTGTAGGGCTTTGGATGAGCCTGAGCGCAAGAGGATGTGTCTGAGAGTCACTGAATCACAGCCTTAAGCAATGTAACGTAGTACAGAGCTCACGAATAACGGTGACCCAGAGACTTTGCTAGTAATGGCAGTTAGGAGCAGGGTGACTTTGAACAGAAATGCTATTTCACAGCACAAGAGTGCCATGCTTCAAGTAGCAACAAGAAATAGCAAAATCAAAGGAACAGAGATGAAGGATATCTAAGATTTATCAAGGTAACGTGGTTCAGTTAGATATGCATTTAGCTTTTTTGTTTGGTCCAGGTAAAAAGATCATGATTGAATTGCTAGTTTTTTTTTAAATAAATGTGTTGGTTGTATATATTGAGAGATGCATACACATGTTAGAACTGTGATATAACATTTCTTGATGACAAAAAATCAGGATGCAGAGAAAATATACCTATTCCCAATAGAATAGCAATAAAAAAATTAAAATATAAGCATGCCTGCAAATTGGTTGTGTGCCATGCTATTAAAATAAGTTAATAATGAGGGTAGATTTTGGTAGATTGTTAAATCATCTACAGTCATATCCTTTTCCCATTCCTTTGATAATTGCTTCTGCACTGACTTTATACTCTTGGGCACTGTCTGGTGATTTTCTCTGACCAGTGAGATACTAGTAAGCATGATGTGCAGAGACTTGGAAAGTGCTTGTTTTGGGGACTGGCTTCACAGTCTTACTAAAAAATCCCAAGTTCGCTATATGACGACATGCAGTGGAGCCTGCTCAAGTATGAGATACTCCATGGAATAGAAATGAGTAGCTCAAATTAAGACCAGTTGGTTCCAACTTTCAGAAATGAGAAGGTTTTGGACGAGTCTTTGACTGAATGGTCCTGAGAAATTGCCAAAGCAATCTACATAATAATTTAAACAAGTCATTTAAGATGCTAAATTTCAGCATGCTTTATTGTGCATCCATGGTATACCATGACTAGTTTAATAATTATGGGGCTGGGGTGATAGCTCAAGGGGTTGGAGCACATGCTTTGCATGCGAAGTTCCTTCAATCCTCAGCACCTCATGGTTCCTGCAGCTCAATAGAGCAACTCCAGGATCAAGCTGGAAGCAGCCATGACACAGAACTAGATTTAACCCTAAAGCACCCACTCCTGAATAAAATTATAGTAATAGCCACTAACAGTTGATGGGTAGGGACTATATGATGTATCAGGCCCTAAACACGTTCACAAAAACCGACTTTAAGCTCATGCAAAATGGTGTGAAACAAAAACAGATCCTCTAGTCATATGGTTTCATTTGTTTGCCTTGCAACTTGATTTTCCTCAACGTTATTCGGAAGCTTGCTGGATAATGCTTAAAGCTTTTAAATAAGTAATAGTTATATTAACATTTTACAAATGGTATAATTAAATTGCAAAAGTACGATTCCAGACAGGTGAATAACAAATAGCCATTATTCAGGCCCAATCTGTCAAGGTAGGCTGCCCTGACATTGTGCTATATTGGTGATGCGGCTGCTCTCAGGTGGGTGGCTGGGGGATACACAGACTAAGCTGAACAATTCAAATTCTTTAAAAGAATTGAAATGCATTTCAGACAAGTTTGTCTATTGAATTGACCAGAAATTAGGTTTAATAGCAGTGATCAACATGCTTTGATATAAAAGCCAAGATGATCTTTTAACACTGAACTGACTTCCTCTTTAGAATATGGGATTTGAGGCAACTTCCATATGTTTCAATGAATCAGTAAAAAAAATGGATATAATAAAGTTTTCCTTAAAAATTGTTATGAGATAATTGAGTGATGATAAAACGTAGAATTATATATATGGATTAAATATATTCTGTTAACAGCAGACATTATTGATAATTAATAATTCAATGTAAAATATGTAATTCACCACTGACTGTATAGCACACTTTGCAAGTTTTATAGTGGTGCATTTTTACCATTTTAGAGTTGAAATTAATTAGATAACAAAGCTTCAATATTGAAATTAATAAGTATTAAAAATAAAATTTAATGTAATAACTTTTATAACTCATCAAGGGGTTGTTAAGTACTTGTCACAGAGTTTTCTGAAGGTGTCTGTTGTTGGTCGAGCCTTATGTGTTGTTGTTTTCTTAGATGAGTTTAGCTGACTTCTATGTTACTCTCCCATCTAATTTGGTGTGCTCCTTTTTGGAATTTCAATATTGAGGAATAGGAGGTGTTGCAGTCAAAAGGTCTCAGGATCTATGGTCTGCGCTGATGAGTTGATATAGTGGTGGATATTGGGTATGTGCATGGCTGCTGGGACTTCTGGAAGTATAGGGCTTGGGGGAAAAGTTGCCCACACCAACTCTGAGAAAACACCAGAGTTCTTAACCAGAACACTAGGATAAGCCAAATGATTTGCAGCTTGACAGAATCTCTACAAAGAATATTAGCAAAGTGGTAGAGTGTTAGAGAAGTACTGGACCCTTGGCAAGGCTGCAGTAATGTGGTGTGGGTCCAGCATCCAGGGAGTAGTCAAGGCAAATACTCAAACCACCAGTGTCTTGAGGTCTCCCCAGTTTTCAGCTGCGGGAACTGATATTTTCATGAATTTTAGCTGCTTGGCGTTGTGTTTCCTCAGAGACTTAATCAGTAATCAGCAGATCAGGACTGGTAGGTGAGTCAACAGGGTGGTATCTGAGGGAGATAAGCATGTCTACTGTGGGGTCGGAGGACACTGTCCACCCTGACTCTGAGAAGACAACAGAGTGCCCAGCCTATGAACCCATGGCACCTGCAATTATTAGCAGTTTTGCAGTATCTCACAGAGAATATTAATGAAAAGGTGGTGTTAAACCCGTGGTGAAGCGACAGTGATGGGGTGTGGGTGTATCTGCGGGGTTCAACAGCGCTGGTTCTCTACCCACCAGCCTCCCTAGAGACCCCAGAGATATCAACTTTAGGGACTGGTGATTCCATGAATTTTAGCTACTGGGCTTGCTTCTCTCAGTGATTTTTGTCAAGAATTGTTAAAGCAGGGCCTGGAGCAATAGCCCAGCGGGTAGGGCGTTTGCCTTGCACACAGCCGGCTCATGCAGGCCTGGGTTCAATCCCCGGCATCCCATATGGTCCCCGAGCACCGCCAGGAGTAATTCCTGAGTGCAGAGCCAGGAGTAGCCCCTGAGCATTGCCGGGTGTGACCCAAAAAAAAGCAAAAAAAAAAAAAAAAAGAATTGTTAAAGCAGGAACAATGGCTGAGTCAGCATGGAGGCAGCTGTGGGAGGTGGACATGGCTGCCAGGGCTTCCCTGAATTGTGGCGTGGTGAGTTGGGGGCTACTCACCATGACTATGGTAAAACGCGAGTACTCAGTCTGAGACCAGGGTACTTGAATATTAGTAAAGCAGTGGAGATGAGCCTTGGTGAGGGGGCAGAGGGGGAGTGTGGGTGCAGCTTCCAGCTTTAGCAGGGTGGTACTTGGTCCACCTACCTCAAAGAGTCCTAGAGCTTACAGCTGTGGGGACCAGTGTTTCCATGAATTTTAGCTGCTTGACTTGAATCTCCTTGGAGATTTAGTTAGGAATTGTAGAGCAGAGCTGCTGAGTGAGTCAACATGAGGGGGGGGGGCGACACTGTGGATGTTGGCTTGGCTATTAGGGTTTAGGGGAGGCTGTCCTCCCCAATACCAACAAAACACCAACTCAGTGTAGGAACATGGGAATGTGAAACTATTCCGCATTTTAGCAGCATCTCTTAGAGAATAAAAGTGAAGAGGTAGAGCTGAGCCCTTGGAATGGTTGCAGCAGTGAGGTGTGGGTAGACTGCCAGGGGACTACTCTGGAATACACATCATACCCAAGTATGGTGGGACTTGGTTGGCCTGCCTCCTGAGAGCCTTAAAATTTTCAGCCACAGAGCCAGTGTTTCCATCAATATTAACTGCTTGTTGTGCATATCTCCTCAGAGATTTAGTTGGGAATTAGTAGAGCAAGGACTGTGGGTGAGTTAACGTGCTGTCAGCTGTTAAGGTGGGTGTAGTTGCTGAGGGTGTTGAGGAGAGACTACCCACCCAGACTCTGAGAAGACAACAGAGTTCTCAGCCTGAGCACCAGGGTACCTGGAATTATTTGCAATTTGGTCTTTGCACATGATATCAGTGAAGAGGTTGGGTCCTCAGTATTAGTGAAGGAGTAGAGTCTGGTGTAGCTGCAGCCTTGCAATGTGATTAGAGTGCCAGGACTTTTTCATGGCAGGTACTTAGCCTTCCTGACTCCCAATCAGTTTCCCAGAGCTTTCAGCCACAGAGATGGGTGTATCCATGAATTTTAGTTGTTTGTTTTGAATCTCCTTGGAGACTCAGTTGGGAATTTGTAGAGGAGAGCCCAGGGGTGAGTCAGCATGGCATCTGCTATAGGAGGTTGGTGTGGGTGCTGGACATATAAATGTTGTATTATATGCAACATTTTTATAGTAATCATGGTATAATTGTCACATATAATATCGCCTAGGTATATTATTTCTAAGTTAGTGTATCACATACAACTTTTTACCCAGTGATTTATAATGATATGTATATTAAAGTTCTCTTTGTAAAGCTTTTATGAATTCATAATTTTGATTTTATTGGTCTTTAAGGAGTATAATTTAAATTATGTTTTTTTTTAGCACATTGAAAATACACTTAAATAGGTTAGTACTGCAAATTTGAGAGCTTCTATTGGTAGAAAAAATTTTTACAATGGTAAAAATTGTTTTGCCATTCAGAAATATTAGGATCCACTAAAAAAATTTTTTTTACTTGTCTAGTATCATTCCAAATGACAAGACATAGGGAACTCCTCTGAGACTGCCATTCTCTGCTCAGCTTGTCTTGCCACCCTGTCCTTCGCTCAAGGGGCCTCACAAATATCCAGATAAAGTATCATGTAGTTCTCAAGAGATGGGTCAATAGTCTCAAAGAAAACCTATATCAAGTTTTGGGAAAGTCACAAAATTCCTACAACAAATTAAGAGTACATCAATATCTGTCACCAATGGGCTCTAAAGATATTGGGGTTCAATAGGGTCCCTGGCTGCCTCAGGGCAAAGCGACCATGCCCCCTTGACCAATAGACAAAGGAACAAGGTTAAAGGCTCTTGAAAGCTCTTTTTTTTAATCACTCTCCACTCACACTTCACTCCACCTAATTCCACAACTACCACCACCAAGTCAAGTTTGCTAGAGATACATACTTTACAAAAGTTTGGGTGAAGGGAGTTAGAAGAGGCAGTGAACCTTAATCCCAGCATAATGAGATAAGAAAAAAACTCTTGCTTCCTGGGGCAAACCACCAAGGAACTTCCCCAGAGACTGATATTGTCTGGGGCTATAGACCCACAAAGTACAAAAAGTGAAATCCTAGCCTATTGTTTTCTCCTTTCCTTAGCTAGTAAACAATCATCTTAATAATATTTCTAGTCATTTTGTAAAAACACAATAAGAGATAGAGATTTTTCTCTACATGGGATTAAATTTATAGGGTGGCTATTCCTGGGATCATCTCACAATATATCCCAGAGTACATTCTGCTGACCAGGTAGGTTTACTCCTAAGATCTCAGGGCCCTTTTTAATCTATTGCTTATCATTTGGTCAGGACAGAGTTTGTTCTGTCACTCTACTCTTTGCTTATTATATTGTTTAGGACATTTAGTCCATCCCATTTTGAGACCAGCGTAGCTTACTCATTGTTTGCCCTGGGTTCATCTATACCCATGATGGGACCCTCCTTTTTGGGGTGCAGGGAATTAGAATCAATCTAAAGGCAACTGAGGTTTTAAGTTAGGAAACATGACAGATGCCCAGGAGTAACTAATTCACAGTTAATTAACTCCTATATCATAAATGCATAGCCTAAACTGTCTTCCTGTGTCTATGAAAAAAATATTTGTTCTAGCATAAGAATATGTAAAAGGCATACAGGAAAGAAACAACCTTTCATTAACAATACAAAACCCAGGCTGACAAGTAGGAGACAGAAGGCTATGAAAAAAGAATAATTCAAAAAATTCACTGTACTTTTTAGAAAGAAATAATACTAATTTTAAAGAGAGAAAATTATACTTTGAAGAATTTTATAAAGCAATCATCATGAATAATTTTAATAATTTAGTATTTAAATTCTTAATACATTATTTAAAGAATAAAATGATATCAACTAACTAGTCCATCCCTTTGTTTTGGCCGTGATTCTTTATCAATATCTTTGGAAGAAACAACTTTATATTTAGCTAAATTTCATTAGTTTTGTCTGTAAGAAAACATCCTTTTCCCATAGGTACTGATGAAATAAAAGCCCATCCGAAGATAGTTATTTGTTGTTACTTTAAGTATAGTAGACTTCTTTCATCATTTGTTCTGTTTTATCCATACATATTAAAGTATTGTTCTGTCTGGGTATGCTGGGTGCTCCAACAAAACCCTGGAGCAGGGTGTAAGGCCCCCTTCTACCCTAGGGATCAGTAGCCAGCAGGTGGAGAAAGACACAAGAATCCAGTAAAGTTTCAGAAGGCTTTTCTGACACTTGTTCCGTATACAATCCAACAAGAGGAAAACCCCAGACTTTAGGTTCATAGCAAGGACCCGGCCACATGTAGGTTTAGAATCCTGGGCCAAGATGGCCGCTACTACATGCTAAGACCCAACAAGGAAGAGAAGGAGAGCAGAGGGTGAAGAGGAAGAAGAGCAAAAAAAGGTGAAAAAGCAAAAAAGGGATGGAAGAAAGCAGGCTATAGCTTTCACAACTTTTCAGTCCAGACCAGCCCACATCAACAGAAAGTAGATAGGGTCAAATCTCCACAGGTAACTTCTCCCAGGACCTCGCCTAGTTCCATTGAAATGTTAATATTGCCCCAGCCAAGGCTACATGTCCTTGGTAGATGGGGAGGGACATCTGAGATGAACTGTATCTCAGAATACAAAGGCATGCATCTGTACCAATGGATATTCTACAGCCAAGTATCTATTTTTTCAAGCCTTCACAAGTTTCTCATCTTTACTTAATAGTTGTTTTGTATATTAGCCTTTAGACTTATTAAAGAGTCACACTTGCTTGCTTGGAGGCAAACAGCATTTCTCTCTGGTCTAATTACTTAGAGATCCCTGCGTGGCCATGTAAATATATGAGATCTTTCTAGTCCCTCAATGATTGTGGAGGCATAAGAGAAAATATTTATACCAGCTAATAAAGAATACATGGTAAGATATATTGCCACATTCAAACTATTTTCTTGTCCCTATATCTGCAAAGTGGTCTGTAGGGAGGTAACTCCAGGCAAGGTGCCGAGGCTCTGGGCAAGAGTGTCCTGCAACGTTGTTCCATATAAAGTCATCATTTTAAAAGAAGAAAGGGGGCATCCATCTAGAAGAATGTTATTAATAGATTACATAAAGATGCTCCAATTATCACAGGTAGTAAATGAAACACTAGTGCCATAATACAACATTTAGTTGCATAATTGATACACTGCAAAACGTTAATTCTGATTTTACCATGTCCACAGAAATTTGTACTTACTATATGAATTATGATAATTCTAACTAGTGTTACAGAGAAAGACTTGGTATCTTAGGTGGCGTCATAAAACAGAATTTTATTCCTCACTCACATAAATCCAAGAGAACTACTTTAACCTTTGAAGATCTTAAATTTCTGAGCTCTCTCTACCCTCTCATTTTTACTTGCAAATTAGACAACTTTGTCCCCAGTTCTCATCTTCTGTGTAACACTTTGCTGAAAGAATGAAATGAAAGCAGATAGATGCACAGATTTTCAAAACTGCTTCAGAGTTTTCACCACACCTTTCTCTGTAGGTCTTTGGCAGAGTTGGTGTGTGATTGTCCTTCTATTTTGACCTAATCTTACATGAAAATGTCTTTGTTTGACTTTTAGTTTTGAAGAATCACTGGTAGGCAGGTATACATCTTCCTTCCCATCACCCACTTCTATTTTCCTGCATTTTAGTACTTGGTTAAAAAAATTGTTGGGTGACACACCAGGCATTGCTCAGGGCTTGTTCTTGGATCTGTGCTCAAGGGTCAGTCCTGACAGTGCTCAGGAAACTATATGTGGTGCCTGGGAAAGAACTCAGTTGCATTCATGGCAAGTATCCTACCCACTTTACTCTTTCTGATGCCCATTTTCCAGCATTATAAAAGATGTCCTTGCATTGCCTCCAGCCTCCACTCTTTCTAAAATATAAAGTATAGTATTTTATAAAGATCTATAAAATATAAGAGGCTTATCCTACAAAAGGTTTATCTTACAAAATGGTCATTTGAATTGTTGCTGTCCTTGAGGCAGGCAGGTAGATCGGGAAGGGCAATGGAATTCCTGGGAAGTAATAAAACCTTTAACCTCAAGGCTTCAGAAAATCTACCTAGTGAGCCAGATCGGACCTCTACTTGGTGCCAGCACAGACCAGAGAATGCTGGACACCCTATTCCAAGAGAAGGTCCAGCAGAAACAAGAGTCAGAGGAACTTCAAATAAAACATTAACTACTCCCAACTGTACAGTCTTTGCAACCACCTTGGCAAATGGACTCTTGCCTAGGTGGAAAGCGCCACATGATGGCAGTTGGCTAAGCCCTATAGAAGCCAACTTGAACAAAGGAAGAGCACATATATGCTGTCCCAGCCCATGTGCTGCTTTTGACCATGTGCCCCTTCCAAGTGCATGTGGTGCCTGAGCACTAATGGCTGCATCTCCCTCTTGAGAGGTTTACTTTCATGCTGCTAGATCTAATGCTGGGATACACGCTGGAGCCTCTCTCTGCCTCTGGAGAAATCCACGTTTTCTCTTGGGCATGTTACTCTCTCTTCTCTCCTTCCTTCCCCTTCCTCAAAAAATTCCAAATAAAACCTGCTTTTTTCACTGCTTGTCTTCTGAAATTCTTTTCTGTGAGCAGGAAAGGATCCAAAAGGCTTAGGCAAGGTCTAGGCACTGACTTTCCTTTCCTGTAAAGAACAATTCCTCACTTCAACCTATGCCCATGGATCCCTGAGAAATCTAGTGCTGAGGACTAAATTCCAAGCTGCAAGTAACAAGTGGGCATCTGGTGTGGCTTAACAGCTGCCTACTGGAGCTGGCTGGAGCAGGTTCATTCTGGGCAGAGTTTCATTGCACTGTATCAGTCAGTGCTGGGGTGACAAAGGTGGATGGAGAGAAAGTGGCTGTTTCTCTTCTTGCCACTTCACATAAGTCACCTGGGGTTCCAACGGCAACATCCTGAATAGAAAGGGTCTATTTTCTTTTTATCTTCAATTTTCTCCTCATCTTTGTTTGGCATGCTGATTCCAATAAGCCTTAATTTAATTGCATATATTTTTATCTTCCTTCAGCTTCCCAAAAATTCTTCAGTCTGTAAAAAATCTGTCATTTAACAAGTGTTAAGACTTTTTTGACCATTATTTCTTCTGATGTGTTATTGTTCGAGTAGTTCATCTTTTCTAAAAACTTCGGTTGCACAAAACTTTCAATTTTAGATTTTGCTCTATGAGTCCTTTAGACTAGTTTATTTTTCTTTGAAGCTCTTCTAATTTTCTTTCTTTATTTAATTTCTCTTATTGGGTCATACTTAGCAATACTCAGGGGTTACTTCTGGTTCTGCACTTAGGAATTACTCTTGGAGGGGCTCAGGGGGCCCATATGGGGTGCCGGGGGATCCAACCCCAGTGAGCTGCATGCAAGGCAAATGCACTGTATTCATTCCTGGCCATTCTGGTGTTCTAATATAAGTTGAAAACTTATATTTATCTATCTCAGATATATAAACGACACTGGACTCTCCACCCTGTCTCTAAGACCATCCAGTGAATTTTTTATACTCTTTCCCATTCAGAATTTTCATATATTCTTTTGCATAGAATCCATTTCTCTGCTGAGATCTTCTAAAGTTACTCACTAAATAATGTTATTTTGATATATCTGCACTTGTTCTAATGGCTATACATCTGGGCCATCTAGAATATCCGAATATAAAATATTGTTTTTTGTTTCTTTACATTTGTGTGTGTTTCTGGATATTTTCAGTGATTGATGGGTTATGTTGATGTTCTCATATAACATTGGCAAATCTTGAATTTCCCCTGTTTATTTTTGTAATTGTTTGGTTAGGTTCAAACTGAAAATCCATTTTAAGGCTGGAGTGAAAAATAACTTTTCGAATCTTTAATAATTACTTACGCAATTTGGCATCATCCTCATAGTATAGTTTAAAGGTCAAACAGAGATTAAAGTGTTTATAGAGAAGTGGAGGTTTCAGCAATCAGAATCTCTTTTTCCAGGATTCCTTCTCAGTTTGCTGCAGTTGTAGTTATGCCAAATTTATCCACTGGCTCTTTATTCCAGAAAGACCATAAGTTTTCCACCAGTGTTAGTCACTTCTACACATAATCCTCTGAAGTTTATTCTTAGGTTAGAATCAGTAAAAATTGGAAAATTCTTCTAGATAGTATGTAAACTTTTCTTCCAAGTGTTCACTTCTAACCACAATCCACCCACTTCAGCTCATTCTGCAGTGCATTCAGCCATATGTTTCCTTTAGTTTTCATCCAGAAAGGGAAGCAATTACTTTGGACATTCTGGAAGCAGAAGCATCTTTATCAGATGTTTGTCACTGCATAATATAGTTGTCCATTTCCAAGCTTCTAGTATTGGTTTCCCTGACAGTACTTGACACTGAGACATGCCCTATATTTTATATTTCTTCCTCCTCTTCCTCCTCTCTTCTTCTTCTTCTTCTTCTTCTTCTTCTTCTTCTTTCTTCTTCTTCTTCTTCTTCTTCTTCTTCTTCTTCTTCTTCTTCTTCTTCTTCTTTCTCCTCCTCCTCCTCTCTCTTCTTCTTCTTCCTCTTCCTCTTCCCCTCCTCCTCCTTCTTCTCCTCCTTCTCTTCTTCTCCTCCTTCTCCTTCTCCTTCTCCTCCTCTTCTCCTTCTCCTTCTCCTTCTGCTCCTTCTCCTTCTCCCTCTCATGCTGCTGCTCCTTGTTTTCTATATTTTGCTACGTTAGCAACACTTTAGGGAAATATTTCTTAACTTTTTTCTATCACAACTATTTTTGTTTGTTCTGGATAACACCAGCTGCACCCAGGGCTTATTCCTGGAGGTTCTCAGGGAACCATAATTATAATAGGTCTCAAGTGCCTATTATAAATAGGATAAATGCAGTATTGGCTACTTGCAAGGCAAGTGCTTTCACACTGACTATTTCTTCCTTGAGTTATTACATGACCGAGGGTATATAGTTTTATACAAATCAAATGTTTATTGATAATGAAAAATAAATTCATTTTAATACAATTTTTATGTTATATAATCTCCTTTTAGTGTCCCAACCCACAGCATAAGAATTTAGGATTTGGGGGTACAATTTTCTGTAATACTTAAAATAACATGAATTCCTATAGATAAACCTTATTACATTTATGGATTAATAAAATTGATGAGTTTCATTTGCACTCATATCAAAGTCAGTGTTGTGTTTTGTTTCCAGGTTCCCTTGAAAGAGTAGTTCACAAATTCAAGCTGCACGTTCAAGTGGACCTAATTGTGTTGAATATGTTACTAAGGAAGTCATCTTCGCTTTAGAGTTGAGGCAAAGGCATGGAGACTTAGAATTTATCACCTGAATGTGATAAATGTTATCTCAGACCACATTTCTACTCTTTAGCTTCAGCCTCCTAATAGGATATAATCGTAAAGAAAGATAGAAAGTGTCTTCTGTACTACACAAAGAAAACAGTGAATGGGCTTAGTGAATGTATAGCCAGTTGATATAATAGCTGAATGCCTTTTAATTACTAATTGCATCCTAGTTTTCAGGCTTCATATTTTTATTGATGTTTATTATTTATTGTAATTAGACTACCCTTTTGATTAATAGCAGTCATTATACCAAGTAGAATGTAGAACTCGAGCAAATTTTCCTAAGGGCTCAAACAATTCGTGTGAGCAGCTATTTTATGAGGTCACCTCTTTTCAGGGGGTGGGAACAGGCTCAGACCTGAGAGTGCTCCGGAGCTATTCCTGTCTCTGTGCTTATAGTGACACCTGGTAGTGCTCAAAGGACCGTGATATGGTATTAGGGATATAACTAAGGTCGGTGGTATGCAAGACATGTAACTTAACCTCAGTATCATCTCCTTAGCCATAGGCTCACCTCTTTATGTTGTGTATAATTAAAGAGACACAGATCAGAGAAATCACAGCTTGCCATTTTGAATAACATCACTTGAAAAAAATGGATAAACGAACTAAGTGTGTATTAGAATCCCCAGATACGGGATTTGCTTGAAATGCTCAGGTGTGAGTGGATGATCCAATAACTTAAATAAATGCCCCCAGTGAGAGAATGATTCTCCTGATGCTATGATGGAGGCCTCAGGGTGGCTTACTAGAAGTGAGAAAGAGAGGAGACAGATGCAAGAAAGAAATCTACCACTTTCTACCCACTTATATTACCATTAGATTTAGGACCAGTCAGTCTCTGCACATACATTGGTTCATTCAACTGGCCCCATAAGGCAGCTTTCAAGATTAAGTCCACTTGTTCCGAGCCATGTGGCAGATGATCCCTGCCACCTGATTCCTCAGAGCTGTGGACTCAGACTGAGGCAGGAATTGCTCTTGGCAGAAAAAGTAAAGTCAATTATAGAACTTACCCAAGCTTCTTGAGTCTGTATCTTGCCCTCACAAGAAAAACTGAGTGGAGATAATAGCAGATTTAAACTTCAAAGGGCTTTTAATTTAGAAATTTTGAGGAATGGGAGGACAGAAAGAAAAAGAGAGAGTAGGGGGGAGAGAGAGGGAAGAAAGAGAGAGAGAGAGAGAGAGAGAGAGAGAGCACAATGGATTCAAGAGAGTACAGGCTTCTCCAGAGGCAGAGAGCCTTGAACAGCTTTTTAAGACTGGCTAATATATGGATATTCTTCAGATTGCCTTGCTCTAGAGTTTTCTGTGGATATAAGAATTGATCAGGGTATTGACATGAATGAAGAACTTTGAGCTTTTCTTAAGGTCATTATCATAGCCTTTCGCCTCTGCTGAAGTTTGTTCTTCCTGTGGGGGGTTGAGGCTTCTCTTAAACCATTTCTAGCAACAGTTTGAGTCTTATTAGGTCTCAGTGTGTGTCTACAAAGTTTGTCCAGTACATAATGCCTTTCGGTGCTTAGACCTAATGACAGGGAAACCTCTCTAAATCTCATCTCAATGCCAAACCAATGAAACTCTCCGGTACACCAGTCTTTGGGCTGAAAATCCTGGGGCCTCCTCAGAAAGTGAACGGCCAAGAATTGTCCCAGGTCTACAGATCCTGTGCTCCTGGAATGTGCAGCCACATATGCAGCCAAGTGACACCTCCAAACTCCACAATATTTACAGCCCAGTAGGAGCTCCCCCAAGTTAAATAGGAACGTAGCGTGGAAGTTCATTGAGGCTCAATAAGCATAAACAAGAACACAGAAAGATCCACTAGCAACAAATTGTTCAGTAAGTCCTCAGTGACATTAATAACATTAATGTGAGATATAACAATTTTCACAAATTTTCTTTTACTGAAGTTTTGTTTTATAATTTCACTTACCATCTTGCTAAAACAAGCAATATAAAATAAATTTATTTTGTACCTGCTGAGGGGGCAGGCTTGGGAGTTGAGTGGGAAACTGGGAACAATGGTGGAGGAAAAGTCATACTGGTGGTGGGATTTATGTTGAGATATCGAATGCCTGAAACAACTGTATTATGAGCAATTCTGTAAACCACAGTGTTTAATATAAAGATAGAAAATATATATACAAAATAAATCCCATCTCAAGGTTATTACTTCCCTAGTGCTCATTTCCATGGACCACCTTTGACTGCCTGCCTGCTTCACTGGGAAGGTGTGTGTGTGTGTGTGTGTGTGTGTGT
>JAJIBD010032409.1:0-10586 GCA_021461705.1 Cryptotis parvus
AGGTTGGGTCCTCAGCACAGTGAAGGAGTCTGGTGTAGCTGCAGCCTGCACGGATTAGAGTGCCAGGACTTTTTCGCTGCAGTACTTAGCCTTCCTGACTTCAATCAGTTTCCCAGAGCTTTCAGCCAATAGAGAAGTAGTGTATCCATGAATTTTAGTTGCTTGTTTTGGAATCTCCTTGAGACTCAGTTGGGAATTTGTAGAGGAGAGCCCAGGGGTGAGTCAGCATGGCATCTGCTAGGAGGTTGCGGGTGTGCTGGATTACAGTAAATGTTGTATTATATGCAACATTTTTGCAGCAATCCAAGGTATAATTGTCAAGCATATAATACGCCTAGGTATATGCTTCAGTTATGTATCACATACAACTTTTACCCAGTGATTTATAATGAGATATGTATATTAAAGTTCTCTTTGTAAAGCTTTTATGAATTCATAATTTTGATTTTATTTGGTTCATGAGTATAATTTAAATTATGTTTTTTTCTTTTTAAAGCACATTGAAAATACACTTGTAAGGTACTAAAAATTTGAGAGTTTATTGGTAGAAAAAATTTTTACAATGGTAAAAAATTGTTTTAATATTCTAGAAATATTAGGATCCACTAAAAATTTTTTTTTACTTGTCTAGTATCATTCCAAATGACAAGACATAGGGAACTCCCCTTCTGAGACTGCCATTCTGCTCAGCTTGTCTTGCCACCTCTGTCCTTCGCTCTCTCAAGGGGCCTCACAAATATCCAGATAAAGTATCGTTGTAGTTCTCAAGAGATAAATAATAGTCTCAAAGAAAACCTATATCAAGTTTCTTTGGGAAAGTCACAAAACCAAACACACAACAAATTAAGAGCACAATATTCGTCAATGGGCTCTAAAGATATTGGGGGTTCAATAGGTCCCTGGCTGCCTCGGGCAAACGACCATGCCCTTGACCAATAGACAAAGGAACAAGGTTAAAGGCTCTTGAAGCTCTTTTTAATCACTCTCCACTCACACTTCACTCCACCTAATTCCACAACTACCACCACCAATTCAAGTTTGCTAGAGATACATCTCTACAAAAGTTTGGGTGAAGGGATAGAAGAGGCAGTGAACCTTAATCCCAGCATAACGAGATAAGAAAAAACCCTTGCTTCCTGGGGCAAACCAATTAGGAACTTCCCCAGAGACTGATATTGTCTGGGGGCCATAGACCCACAGCACAAAAGAAATCCTAGCCTATTGTTTTCTCCTTTCCTTAGCTAGTAAACAATCATCTTAATAATATTTCTAGTCATTTTGTAAAACACAATAAGAGAGATAGAGATTTTTCTCACATGGATTAAATTTATAGGGGTGGCTATTCCTGGGATCATTCATAATATATCCCAACATTCTGCTGACCAGGTAGGTTTACTCCCAAGTATCTCAGGGCCCTTTTAATCTATTGCTTATCATTTGGTCAGGACAGAGTTTGTTCTGTCACTCTACTCTTGCTTATTATATTGTTTAGAGACATTTAGTCCATCCCATTTTGAGACCCAGCGTAGCTTACTCATTGTTTGCCCTGAGTTCATCTATACCCATGATGGGACCCTCCTTTGGGGTGCAGGGAATTAGAATCAATCTAAAGGCAACTGAGGTTTTAAGTTAGGAAACATGAAGATGCCCAGGAGTAACTAATTCACAGTTAATTAACTCCTATATCATAAATGCATAGCCTAAACTGTCTTCCTGTGTCTATGAAAAAAATATTTGTTCTACACAAGCATATGTAAAAGGCATACAGGAAAGAAACAACCATTCCTCAACAATACAAAACCCAGGCTGACAAGCAGGAGACAAAGGCTATGAAAAAAAGAATAATCTAAAAACTGTACTTTAGAAAGAAATAATACTAATTTAAAGAGAGAAAAATTATATTTCTTTGAAGAATTTTATAAAGGAATCATCATGAATAATTTTAATAATTTAGTATTTAAATTCTTAATACATTATTTAAAGAATAAAATGATATCAACTAACTAGTCCATCCCTTTGTTTTGGCCGTGATTCTTTATCAATATCTTTGGAAGAAAACAACTTTTATTTAGCTAAATTTCATTAGTTTTGTCTGTAAGAAAACATCCTTTTCCCATAGGTACTGATGAAATAAAGCCTCATCGAAGATAAAGGGTTATTTGTTGTTACCTTAAGTATAGTAGACTTCTCTTCATATTTGTTCTGTTTTATCCATACATATTCAAAGTATTGTTCTGTCTGGGTATGCTGATGCTCCAACAAAACCCTGGAGCAGGGTGTATATCCCCTTCTACCCTAAGGGATCAGTAGCCAGCAGGTGGAGAAAGACACAAGAATCCAGTAAAGTTCAGAAGGTTTTTCTGACACTTGTCCCGGCATACAATCCAACAAGAAGAAAAAACCCCAGACTTTAGGTTCATAGCAAGGACCCCTACATGTAGGTTTAGGAATCCTGGGCCAAGATGGTCGCCACATGCTAAGACCCAACAAGGAAGAGAAGGAGAGCAGAGGGTGAAGAGGAAGAAGAGCAAAAAAAAAGGTGAAAAAGCAAAAGGGATGAAGAAAGCAGGCTATAGCTTTCCCAACTTTTCACGTCCAGACCAGCCCACATCAACAGAAAGTAGATAGGTCAAATCTCCACAGGTAACCTCTCCCAGGACCTCGCCTAGTTCCATTGAAAAGTAAATATTGCCCCAGCCAACGCTACATGTCCTGTAGATGGGGAGGGACATCTGAGATGAAACTGTATCTCAGAATACAAAGGCATGCATCTGTACCAATGGATATTCTACAGCCAAGTATCTATTTTTTCAAGCCTTCACAAGCTTCTCATCTTTACTTAATAGTTGTTTTGTATATTAGCCTTTTTAGACTTATTAAAGAGTCACACTTTGCTTCTTGGAGGCAAACAGCATTTCTCTCTGGTCTAATTACTTAGAGATTCTACGTGGCCATGTAAATATATGAGATCTTTCTAGTCCCTCAATGATTGTGGAGGCATAAGAGAAAATATTTTTACCAGCTAATAAAGAATACATGGTAAGATATATTGCCACATTCAAACTATTTTCTTGTCCCTATATCTGCAAAGTGGTCTGTAGGAGGTAACTCCAGGCAAGGTGCCGAGGCTCTGGGCAAGAGTGTCCTGCAACGTTGTTCCATATAAAAGTCATCATTTTAAAAGAAGAAAGGGGCATCCATCTAGAAGAATGTTATTAATAGATTACATAAAGATGCTCCAATTATCACAGGTAGTAAATGAAACACTAGTGCCATAATACAACATTTAGTTGCATAATTGATACACTGCAAAACGTTAATTCTGATTTTACCATGTCCACAGAAATTTGTACTTACTATATGAATTATGATAATTCTAACTAGTGTTACAGAGAAAGACTTGGTATCTTAGTGGCGTCATAAAAACAGAATTTTATTCCTCACCACATAAATCCAAGAGAACTACTTTAACCTTTGAAGATCTTAAATTTCTGAGCTCTCTCTACCCTCTCATTTTTACTTGCAAATTAGACAACTTTGTCCCCAGTTCTCATCTTCTGTGTAACACTTTGCTGAAAGAATGAAATGAAAGCAGATAGATGCACAGATTTTTCAAAACTGCTTCAGAGTTTTCACCACACCTTTCTCTGTAGGTCTTTGGCAGAGTTGGTGTGTGATTGTCCTTCTATTTTGACCTAATCTTACATGAAAATGTCTTTGTTTGACTTTTTAGTTTTGAAGAATCACTGGTAGGCAGGTATACATCTTCCTTCCCATCACCCACTTCTATTTTCCTGCATTTTAGTACTTCGTTAAAAAAAATTGTTGGGTGACACACCAGGCATTGCTCAGGCTTGTTCTTGGATCTGTGCTCAGTGGTCAGTCCTGACAGTGCTCAGAAACTATATGTGGTGCCTGGGAAAGAACTCAGTTGCATTCATAGCAAGTATCCTACCCACTTTACTCTTTCTGATGCCCATTTTCCAGCATTATAAAGATGTCCTTGCATTGCCTCCAGCCTCCACTCTTTCTAAAATATAAAGTATAGTATTTTTATAAAGATCTATAAAATATAAGAGGCTTATCCTACAAAAGGTTTATCTTACAAAATGGTCATTTGAATTGTTGCTGTCCTTGAGGCAGGCAGGTAGATCGGGAAGGGCAATGGAATTCCTGGGAAGTAATAAAACCTTTAACCTCAAGGCTTCAGAAAATCTACCTAGTGAGCCAGATCGGACCTCTACTTGGTGCCAGCACAGACCAGAGAATGCTGGACACCCTATTCCAAGAGAAGGTCCAGCAGAAACAAGAGTCAGAGGAACTTCAAATAAAACATTAACTACTCCCAACTGTACAAGTCTTTGCAACCACCTTGGCAAATGGACTCTTGCCTTAAGGTGGAAAGCTCACATGATGGCAGTTGGCTAAGCCCTATAGAAGCCAACTTGAACAAAGGAAGAGCACATATATGCTGTCCCAGCCCATGTGCTGCTTTTGACCATGTGTCCCTTCCATGCATGTGGTGCCTGAGCACTAATGGCTGCATCTCCCCTCTTGAGAGGTTTACTTTCATGCTGCTAGATCTAATGCTGGGATACACGCTGGAGCTCTCTCTGCCTCTTGGAGAAATCCACGTTTTCTCTTGGGCATGTTACTCTCTCTTCTCTCCTTCCTTCCCCCTTCCTCAAAAAAATTCCAAATAAAACCTGCTTTTTTTCACTGCTTGTCTTCTGAAATTCTTTTTTCTGTGAGCAGGAAAGGATCCAAAAGGCTTAGGCAAGGTCTAGGCACTGACTTTCCTTTCCTGTAAAGAACAATTCCTCACTTCAACCTATGCCCATGGATCCCTGAGAAATCTAGTGCTGAGGACTAAATTCCAAGCTGCAAGTAACAAGTGGGCATCTGGTGTGGCTTAACAGCTGCCTACTGGAGCTGGCTGGAGCAGGTTCATTCTGGGCAGAGTTTCATTGCACTGTATCAGTCAGTGCTGGGGTGACAAAGGTGGATGGAGAGAAAGTGGCTGTTTTCTCTTCTTGCCACTTCACATAAGTCACCTGGGGTTCCAACGGCAACATCCTGAATAGAAAGGGTCTATTTTCTTTTTTATCTTCAATTTTCTCCTCATCTTTGTTTGGCATGCTGATTCCAATAAGCCTTAATTTAATTGCATATATTTTTATCTTCCTTCAGCTTCCCAAAAAATTCTTCAGTCTGTAAAAAATCTGTCATTTAACAAGTGTTAAGACTTTTTGACCATTATTTCTTCTGATGTGTTATTGTTCCGAGTAGTTCATCTTTTCTAAAACTCGGTTGCACAAAACTTTCAATTTTAGATTTTGCTCTATGAGTCCTTTAGACTAGTTTATTTTTCTTTGAAGCTCTTCTAATTTTTCTTTCTTTATTTAATTTCTCTTATTGGGTCATACTTAGCAATACTCAGGGGTTACTTCTGGTTCTGCACTTAGGAATTACTCTTGGAGGGGCCCAGGGGCCCATATGGGGTGCCGGGGATCCAACCCCAGTGAGCTGCATGCAAGGCAAATGCACTGTATTCATTCCTGGCCATTCTGGTGTTCTAATATAAGTTGAAAACTTATATTTATCTATCTCAGATATATAAACGACACTGGACTCTCCACCCTGTCTCTAAGACCATCAGTGAATTTTTTATACTCTTTCCCATTCAGAATTTTCATATATTCTTTTGCATAGAATCCATTTCTCTGCTGAGATCTTCTAAAGTTACTCACTAAATAATGTTATTTTGATATATCTGCACTTGTTCTAATGGCTATACATCTGGGCCATCTAGAATATACGAATATAAAAATATTGTTTTTTGTTTCTTTACATTTGTGTGTGTTTCTGGATATTTTCAGTGATTGATGGGTTATGTTGATGTTCTCATATAACATTGGCAAATCTTGAATTTCCCCTGTTTATTTTTGTAATTGTTTGGTTAGGTTCAAACTGAAAATCCATTTTAAGGCTGGAGTGAAAAATAACTTTTCGAATCTTTAATAATTACTTACGCAATTTGGCATCATCCTCATAGTATAGTTTAAAGGTCAAACAGAGATTAAAGTGTTTATAGAGAAGTGGAGGTTTCAGCAATCAGAATCTCTTTTTTTCCAGGATTCCTTCTCAGTTTGCTGCAGTTGTAGTTATGCCAAATTTATCCACTGGCTCTTTATTCCAGAAAGACCATAAGTTTTCCACCAGTGTTAGTCACTTCTACACATAATCCTCTGAAGTTTATTCTTAGGTTAGAATCAGTAAAATTGGAAAATTCTTCTAGATAGTATGTAAACTTTTCTTCCAAGTGTTCACTTCTAACCACAATCCACCCACTTCAGCTCATTCTGCAGTGCATTCAGCCATATGTTTCCTTTAGTTTTCATCCAGAAAGGAAGCAATTACTTTGGACATTCTGGAAGCAGAAGCATCTTTATCAGATGTTTGTCACTGCATAATATAGTTGTCCATTTCAAGCTTCTAGTATTGGTTTCCTGACAGTACTTGACACTGAGACATGCCCTATATTTTATATTTCTTCCTCCTCTTCCTCCTCTCTCTTCTTCTTCTTCTTCTTCTTCTTCTTCTTCTTCTTCTTCTTCTTCTTCTTCTTCTTCTTCTTCTTCTTCTTCTTCTTCTTCTTCTTCTTCTTCCTCCTCCTCCTCCTCTCTCTTCTTCTTCTTCCTCTTCCTCTTCCCCCCTCCTCCTCCTTCTTCTCCTCCTTCTCTTCTTCTCCTCCTTCTCCTTCTCCTTCTCCTCCTTCTTCTCCTTCTCCTTCTCCTTCTGCTCCTTCTCCTTCTCCCCTCTCATGCTGCTGCTCCTTGTTTTCTATATTTTGCTACGTTAGCAACACTTTAGGGAAATATTTCTTAACTTTTTTCTATCACAACTATTTTTGTTTGTTCTGGATAACACCAGCTGCACCCAGGGCTTATTCCTGGAGGTTCTCAGGGAACCATAATTATAATAGGTCTCAAGTGCCTATTATAAATAGGATAAATGCAGTATTGGCTACTTGCAAGGCAAGTGCTTTCACACTGACTATTTCTTCCTTGGAGTTATTACATGACCGAGGGGTATATAGTTTTATACAAATCAAATGTTTATTGATAATGAAAAATAAATTCATTTTAATACAATTTTTATGTTATATAATCTCCTTTTAGTGTCCCAACCCACAGCATAAGAATTTAGGATTTGGGGGTACAATTTTCTGTAATACTTAAAATAACATGAATTCCTATAGATAAACCTTATTACATTTATGGATTAATAAAATTGATGAGTTTCATTTGCACTCATATCAAAGTCAGTGTTGTGTTTTTGTTTCCAGGTTCCCTTGAAAGAGTAGTTCACAAATTCAAGCTGCACGTCCAAGTGGACCTAATTGTGTTGAATATGTTACTAGGGAAGTCATCTTCGCTTTAGAGTTGAGGCAAAGGCATGGAGACTTAGAATTTATCACCTGAATGTGATAAATGTTATCTCAGACCACATTTCTACTCTTTAGCTTCAGCCTCCTAATAGGATATAATCGTAAAGAAAGATAGAAAGTGTCTTCTGTACTACACAAAGAAAACAGTGAATGGGCTTAGTGAATGTATAGCCAGTTGATATAATAGCTGAATGCCTTTTAATTACTAATTGCATCCTAGTTTTCAGGCTTCATATTTTTATTGATGTTTATTATTTATTGTAATTAGACTACCCTTTTGATTAATAGCAGTCATTATACCAAGTAGAATGTGAACTCTCGAGCAAATTTTCCTAAGGGCTCAAACAATTCGTGTGAGCAGCTATTTTATGAGGTCACCTCTTTTTCAGGGGGTGGGAACAGGCTCAGACCTGGAGAGTGCTCGGGAGCTATTCCCTGTCTCTGTGCTTATAGTGACACCTGGTAGTGCTCAAAGGACCGTATATGGTATTAGGGATATAACTAAGGTCGGTGGTATGCAAGACATGTAACTCTAACCTCAGTATCATCTCCTTAGCCATAGGCTCACCTCTTTTATGTTGTGTATAATTAAAGAGACACAGATCAGAGAAATCACAGCTTGCCATTTTGAATAACATCACTTGAAAAAAAAATGGATAAACGAACTAAGTGTGTATTAGAATCCCCAGATACGGGATTTGCTTGAAATGCTCAGGTGTGGAGTGGATGATCCAATAACTTAAATAAATGCCCCCCAGTGAGAGAATGATTCTCCTGATGCTATGATGGAGGCTCTCAGGGTGGCTTACTAGAAGTGAGAAGAGAGGAGACAGATGCAAGAAAGAAATCTACCACTTTCTACCCACTTATATTACCATTAGATTTAGGGACCAGTCAGTCTCTGCACATACATTGGTTCATTCAACTGGCCCCATAAGGCAGCTTCAAGATTAAGTCCACTTGTTCCGAGCCATGTGGCAGATGATCCCTGCCACCTGATTCCTCAGAGCTGTGGACTCAGACTGAGGCAAGGGAATTGCTCTTGGCAGAAAAGTAAAGTCAATTATAGAACTTACCCAAGCTTCTTGAGTCTGTATCTTGCCCTCACAAGAAAAAACTGAGTGGAGATAATAGCAGATTTAAACTTCCAAAGGGCTTTTAATTTAGAAATTTTGAGGAATGGGAGGACAGAAAGAAAAGAGAGAGTAGGGGGAGAGAGAGAGGGAAGAAAGAGAGAGAGAGAGAGAGAGAGAGAGAGAGAAGCACAATGGATTCAAGAGAGTACAGGCTTCTCCAGAGGCAGAGAGCCTTGAACAGCTTTTTAAGACTGGCTAATATATGGATATTCTTCAGATTGCCTTGCTCTAGAGTTTTCTGTGGATATAAGAATTGATCAGGGTATTGACATGAATGAAGAACTTTGAGCTTTTTCTTAAGGTCATTATCATAGCCTTTCGTCTCTGCTGAAGTTTGTTCTTTCCTGTGGGGGTTGAGGCTTCTCTTAAACCATTTCTAGCAACAGTTTGAGTCTTATTAGGTCTCAGTGTGTGTCTACAAAAGTTTGTCCAGTACATAATGCCTTTTCGGTGCTTAGAACCTAATGACAGGGAAACCTCTCTAAATCTCATCTCAATGCCAAACCAATGAAACTCTCCGGTACACCAGTCTTTGGGCTGAAAATCCTGGGGCCTCCTCAGAAAGTGAACGGCCAAGAATTGTCCCAGGTCTACAGATCCTGGTGCTCCTGGAATGTGCAGCCACATATGCAGCCAAGTGACACCTCCAAACTCCACAATATTTACAGCCCAGTAGGAGCTCCCCCAAGTTAAATAGGAACGTAGCGTGGAAGTTCATTGAGGCTCAATAAGCATAAACAAGAACACAGAAAGATCCACTAGCAACAAATTGTTCAGTAAGTCCTCAGTGACATTAATAACATTAATGTGAGATATAACAATTTTCACAAATTTTCTTTTACTGAAGTTTTGTTTTATAATTTCACTTACCATCTTGCTAAAACAAGCAATATAAAATAAATTATTTTGTACCTGCTGAGGGGGCAGGCTTGGGAGTTGAGTGGGAAACTGGGAACAATGGTGGAGGAAAAGTCATACTGGTGGTGGGATTTATGTTGAGATATCGAATGCCTGAAACAACTGTATTATGAGCAATTCTGTAAACCACAGTGTTTAATATAAAGATAGAAAATATATATACAAAATAAATCCCATCTCAAGGTTATTACTTCCCTAGTGCTCATTTCCATGGACCACCTTTGACTGCCTGCCTGCTTCACTGGGAAGGTGTGTGTGTGTGTGTGTGTGTGTGTGTGTGTGTGTCTGTGTGTGTGTGTGTGTGTGTCTGTGTGTGTGTAGGCGGCGATTCTGGCTGAGCACAATCCACTTCACAACCCGGGACTAGAGGTGCCAGTTCAGCAGCCAGTTTTCTTCTTAGTAAATGACCAAATCACTAGTTTAAGGCTTAGATGAAGTAGTTTATGTCAGCAATTTATATCTTACTTATAGGTTCACACAGGTTGGTTTTAGAAGTGGCTGATTACATTTCAGACATTTTACAATTTGACTTCACCTTACAGCTAAATTACAAAACTGCAAAATGGGAAAATAGACCTAGTTCACTTTTTCCCTCAACAAAAGGGCACCAAAAACCTGACTCTATAGTTTTTTACTATAACATCTGGAAAATTGTGTTAAATTTACTGAGTATCTTCTATGACATCCTGAATAATGACAATGAAAGAACATTTATGGGAACTTTATCTTTCTTTGTCATGTGAAATATGGCAAATATTCTTTTGTCTTCAGGTTGACAGATATTGTATTCAAGAAGAAAAGTGGCTAAGTTTTTTAGAGGAAAAGACCTACACCCTCCCCTGTACTCTCCCTTTATTTTATGAGATTTGGAAAATCCTTCATGTACCTATAAGTCTGCTTAACTTGAGCCATTCTGTGATGGAAAGAGAGCTCATGATATACTGTTGGGGCACCCAGATGTTGCCGCATAATCATGGCAGAATAATGACTCCATTATTCATTTTACAAAGCAATGCTATATGGCCATTATGTGAAGCTTTTATTTAAAACTTGTACTACTATTACTCAAAAATACTTTATTA